>JADRCC010206987.1:0-12149 GCA_019843855.1 Hylomyscus alleni
TCTATATATATTAAGGTTCAATGGACATTATTTGGCAATAAAGCCATTTTAGATTTTTGGTTTTGTTTCTGTTTTTGAAAGGGTTTTGGTATGTAACCCTGGCTTGTCTATAAGTTGCTATGTAGAACAGAACGGCCTATAATTAACAGATATTCCTTTTCCTTGGCCTTTCCTCTGATAGTATTAGAGGGAAGTGCCACCATGTTTGGCAATTCATAGTTATTTTTTTTACAAGAAAACATTGTAAAGAGCCATGAACATAATACGGATGCTCTTTCCAGCATTTCAGGACACCTTTCTTCAGTGTATGAGCCAAGGCCATGCCACACATATTTACTTCCACTGCTACAAAGAGAGGGAGTCATCAAGGTGAGAGAGCAAAGAGGACACCATAATGAGGCCCACCTGCTATATTCATATCCTCTTGCCTCAACCCCATGCATGGTACTTTGATCTCCCAAGGAGCATCAGGAGGTAGTGATCATAACCAGCAGCCTAAGTGCTCATATGAACAGTGCCCCTCTCTGCCTCAAGGAAACTTTCTCTTCTATGAATAAGCTTTCTCCACCACAGTCCAGGTCTTTGCCAACTCCTCTCTAGTTGGCAGCAGTCTTGGAAGCTAACATATTTCAAAGGCCCTAGACAACCTCCTGGCCTCCCAAAGCCTTCCATGCTCACAGCTCACCAGGATGGCTTCTACCCTCTCCTCCAGCTACCTCTTCCCACAAGAGACACAACCAGAACCATCCCCATTAGAAACGTGCCTTTGACAATAATGGTTTTAATGCTCCATGATGACACAGCTTCCAATCCCAGCCCATCTTCTGAGTATCTGACAGCTCAAAATGACAAACTAAAAGGAATCAGAACCACTGGCGTCAGTTCAGATGCTTTAACCACATGTCTGATTACATCTCTGGGGCTAGTAGAGGCTGAAGGGACAGACCCTCCAGCCTCTGAGACCCAGGGATCATCAGATCTATTAGTTTTTGCACTGTCTAATCGACCACAGATGTGTCTTCTTGAAGAGTTGGTGGAGCTGTTTGTTGTTCTCTATCACCTGACACATGTGTTCTGGGGTGATGTGCTTTTTGATGCTGTTGTTCATCTTTTTGGCAGCCAGCTCAAGGATATTGGATGTCAGATACTCCAGTACACCAGCAAGGAACGAAGAGCTCAGGAGCTGGGAATTGTTTCCTTCTTGAAGGAAGCAGTCCTTGAAGCTCAGCTCCCACGGAGTGTCTCTTCATTGTGTTTTCCCTTCCATGGTGCTTATTTGATGGGTTTGGCTCAACTCCACCTCTTCAGGCCTGGGTCTCTCGAAACAACCAGCCTTTATAACCATCCATGGGTTTTGCCTAGTGCCTCATATGTCAGGAGAGGCCTTTGTGAACCTGTACTTTGTAATGCCACTGGTATCCATGGGAGTCTCATGTTTATCATATTAGGAAAGTGCTACCATTAGTGAATACAATTGCCCCCTTCTGCTTTTAGGAAAATTGAATTTTCTACTTGATTTTCTCTTCCTAGTAAAATTGGTTTCAGTGGAATACTTTTGCCTGCATGGTGCAGCATCAGATTAGGTTTTTGTCTGTTGTCTCAAAGCAATTTTTCAGTCCCTATGAAAGTCCCAGTTCACCTAACATGCATAAAACTTTCAGCAGATGCTCAATTGCCCTCTACTCATACAGTGCCTTAAACATCTTTGCCTCTATTCACAGGCATCTCACTACTCTTAATCCATATTCCTGTTTCTATTCTTTGCTTCTTCTTTAATTTTTATTATTTACCAATTTGTTTAAGATCTGGCAGATAAATATTTTAGTAGCTGTTTCCTATCTCTTGTGAGCATTACGATTTTTTTTTTCAATTTTAGAGGATCATCTCTATTCACTTTGGAGGACACCCACTTATATGCCTGACTTAATCATGTTATGTTATACACTATAGCCATGTTAATGTAAGTGACAGAACTTTATACCCATGCTAGCACTTTTTAATTCTTCCATGTGAATTCAATGCATCAAGAAAACATTTTTGAAACTTTAAAACATTATTTAAACTTCAAAAATTATTTTAGTATATTTTAATTGGGCAGTGGTTTTGTGGGTAAGAGTGATTGTCACCAAGCCCAACACCTAGAGGTCAATCCTAGGACCCACATGGTAGGAGAAAATCAGTTCCTCCAAGTTGTGCTCTGACCTCTAAATCTGTACTGTGCTATTGACATGCCTCCATACATAGACATACACATGTATAAACACATGTACATAACACATAATTAACCAATGAATAAGAATAAAAAGATTAAAATTAAGAGATCTCATTGTTTTTCTACCTATATATATATACTTTTATAATATTATTTTTATTTGTTTTCCCTACTTTTATTGTCTTGATTTCTCATTTAGTCTTTCCAATTTGCTTTGTATTCCTTTTACAACTGGCAAGTTATTTTCCATTACTGACAAACATGTCAGAAAATTTTATTATTTTTTTTAAATCTATTAAGACAAAGTTCACATAACACAAAATTCACTATCTTTGCTACTTATGTGTATAGTTTAGTGCCTTCTCACAATGTTGTGAAACTATCATTAATATTTGATTCTAGAGCATATGAATCTGTCTGGAATGACCCTATGCCTGCCCATTAACCAATTAAATAGTTATCTGTGCAAGATCTACAAAAGATTGGAGCTATCAAGATTTCCTTCTAGATAAGAGAAGGGGAATCTATGAGGTTCTCAGGGGATATTAACAAATAACATTTGTTGGGAGTAGTGTTATTTTTATTTCTAGTGGTATAGGCATACATTTAAATTGTTCTTACTCCACAAAATAATCTCCTACCCAACCTAAGCCAGCTAATCCTTGTTAAGCTCAGTGGGTCATACACACACAAGACATGAAAATAGAAGTAATTTTTCAAACTGGGGCCCCAGAAGGAGAGGAATGGGGGTCACAATGACTAAAATTTGTTATATGTATGTATGAATCTATTAATCAAATTAAAAAACAAAAACAACAGTTATCATTCTTTATGTATAAAATCTGGAAAATGAATCTTTCTTACCTATCCATTTGGCTTTTCCAATATACTGCCTTTTTGTCTGGCTCCTTTTTCAATATAATGTTTTCATGAGTCATCTATATCATAAAATATATAAATATTTAATTGATGGCTATAAATAGTCCATTATATGCATATTTCATACTTTATATAATCACTTGGAAATGTTTGTGTTATTTTTCTTTTTATTTAGTGTAAGATTGCTGTTTGCTGGGCATAGAGGCACATGCATTTAATATCTGTGCGTTCAAGGTCGGTCTGGTCTACAGAGAGAGTTCTAGGATAGCTAAGACCCTGTCTCACAATTGAATTAAATTGCTTCTATGAGTTTTTATGGACAATTTTAAAATAGTATCTATAGAATTTATTCTATGACAATTTCATACATATATATTTGCATTTTAATTATTGTTATACCCTCCAGTTTTCCCCCTTCCCTATGATTGTCTTTTCTTTTAGTCATTATCCTATATTATGTGTGCTTTTATTTTGAGTTAAGATCCACTGAACCAGGGTTTTCTGTGTGTCCCTGAGTTTGTAATTATCCATTTAGGTTTTGTCCAGTGCACTAGCCAAACAACTGAGGATAGTGACTTCTCATTCAAAATCCATCATTTGCTAATAATATACCAGGGATGGATAGGGCCCCAAGAGTCCCCTGACAATCCATGATTGACTGAGATTGCAGGCAGCCATAGCTGCTGCAAGATCATGATTACATTGACTCTATCATACCCAGATGATGGTATTTCACAATGTTTCTGCCTATCTTTTGGATCTTATGTCCTTTCCATCCTATTCATCAATATTTCTTCAGCCTTAGAGGAGGTGATACAAAAGTTCTTCTAGGACTGAACCTATTCTCAGCTTCTTGAGCAGCCATGAAATTCTGCACTCACTGTAAAGATAAGCTTCATTGATTACAACTTATCTATGATTATAAACTTAAATGTTGAGAGTATATATATATCAATAATATATCAGTTTAGCTAAACAATAGTAATAAATGTTCTTCTGGAATCTTCCTAGCCTTGGATATTTAACAAGGTTTATGTTACTAGATGTCCTTGTTTCTTTCTATTACTGTGATAAAATGACCAAAAGCAACTTGGGGAAAGAGGGATTTACTAAGCTTACATATTTAGGGTCACAGTCCTCTGAGGAAATACAACTTAGGAACTCCTGAAATATGGAGGCAGAAACAGAAGCCCAAGCCATGGAGGGCAACTGTCTTGTTGGCTTGTTTAGTTTGCTTTCTTATACTCCCCAAGGCAACCTGCCTAAGGGTAGCATTATTCACACACAAACTACCACCAATAACAAAATAACAGAAATCAGTAATCTTTGGTCATTGGGGAACTGGTCAATGGACTCAGTTCCCCAAATAGAAAGACAGAGGCTAACAGAATGAATCTCTTTGTTGTTGCTTTTTTAACTGGTGTGAGATTATTTGTTTCATGCATTTTCCTTGATGTTATGAACCTCCTTGAATTGGAGCTTTCATTGTAATACTGTAGGGTTGGATTTGTAGATAGATTTATTTTAATTTGATTCTATCATGGAATATCTTGATATTTCAATCTATGGTGACTGCATCTTTTGCAGGATACAGTAGGCTGGTATGGCACCTGTGGTATCTTAAGGTTTGGAGACATCTGCCCAAGCCATTCTGGTGTTTGTTGTTTCCATTGAGAAGTGGGTGTAATTCTGATAGGTCTGCCTTTATATGTTAATTGTCTCTTTCCCCTTGAAGCTTTTTAATAATTCTTTGTTCTGTATATTTAGTGTTTTGATGTGATGAGAAAAATTCTTTTCTAGTCTAATCTTTCTCCTGTTCTGCAAGCTTCTTGTATTTTTATAGCCATATACTTTTTTAGGTTATGAAAATTTTCTTTTGTGATTTTGTTAGAAATATTCTCTGTGTCTTTGAGCTGATATTCTTTTCCTCTATTCCTACTTTTCTAAGGTTAGACATTTTCATAGTGTCCCAGATTTCCTGAATTCTTTGTGTGAAGAATTTTTTCGATTTAACATTTTCTTTGACCAATGTATCAATTTCCTCTGATGTCTCTTCAATGCGTGAAATTCTCTCTTCCATGTGTTCTGTGGTGATAGTTGTATCTGTAGATCCTGTTTACTTACCTACATTTGTTTTATTTATCATTTCTATTTCCATTTTCAGGTCTTGAACAATTTTATTCATTGCCTTCAAGTGTTTATTTTTTTTGAACTTTTTTTTCTTTAAAGAATTTATTAATTTTAATCAATTTATTAACTTCCTCCAATTTTTGTCTGTTTTTCATCAATTTCTTGTTTAAGGGATTTATTCACTTTCTCTTTATGTACCTTTATCTTCTTCATAAAGTTGTTTTTAGGTATTTTTCTTGTGCTTTAGCTTTGTTGGTGTATTCTGACCTTGCTCAGTAAGATAGCTAGGCGTAGTGATATATTGCCTTGGCTGTTGTTGGTCATTTTCTTACACTGGCATTTGAGCATCTGAGTTTGAGGTGATTATAGGTCTAGGTGTAGATTTCTCAATTTGCCTTGGTTGGAGGTGTGGTTTGTTCTTTGGTTTCTGTTTCCTCTCTAGTCTTCTAGCTGGAGTGACCTGTGATTGAGTAGAGAAACCTATATTGGGGGCTGGACTTTTGATGACTGGAGGAGAGGAGTGGATGGGCAAGGTTGTGTGGACACTGAGTGGGTGCAGTCTGAGGGTGGACAGACTACCTGGATTCCTGGCAAGTGTGGCCTCCAGTGGAGCCAGGAAAACTGTGCCCTTCCCCCAGCCTTGAGAAGGCTAAATTGACCTTAAGTGCTTGCTGTGATTGGACTTTAATGACCCAATGGGGTCAATTTCCTACTGGAGCAGACTGCCTGCTGAGCTTGGTTTTGCAACTCAATCCAGCTGAAACAAAGGATGGGTCTATGAGCTCTTTCTATATAAACACAGTGCTGACTATTAAACTTTGAGCCTTGATCAGAAACCTTTGTCTTGGCTTCATTCTTCTCTCATACCCAGTCATTTTCATTTCCAGCCCCCCTTTCTTGTAACCAGTTCATCCATGGCTGCTGTACAGCTACAGAAAACATTTATTTTTATTTGTAATAAAAATAATAGGTTTCTTGTGGCTAATATCTACTTATATGTGAATATGTGCCATGCTTTGGGAATAGATTACATCACTTGGGATGATATTCTCAAGATCCATCCTTTTGCCTGCAAAAATTACGATAAGTTTCTTTTTCATAGATATACCACCTTTTCTTTAACTATTCTTAAGTTGTGGTACACCTAGGTTGTTTCTAGCTTCTGGATAAATGAATAAAGATGCTAACACTCCAGAGACAGGAAGGAGAGCACAAGCGAGGATGCTTGGGTCTCACTTGGAACCAGGAATAGAATGGTTGTAGAAGGTAGATGGAAGGAAGGAACTGGGTGGGTGAAGAGATCAGGAGAGGAGTGAGGGGTTCAGGGTTGGGTGTGAGGTAGAGTGGGGCAGAGGCCATGGCAAGATGTTCATGAGAATGAATGAAAATCTGCAACTGACAGAGGAGGGAGGTAGGGAGCATCTCCTGGAAGAGATGGAGATTTGGGATAGGGGAGGAGCACAAGAATCAATGGGAGTGTACTTAGCTGTGACTCAGCATTGGGGATATGGAGCCTGGGGAGGCAGGAACCCCGGTGGGGCTACAGGGATGCCAACCCACCCACAAAACTTTCAACTCAAAACTTATCCTGTCTACAAGAAATACAGGGATTGGGGTTGGAGCAAAGACGGAGAGAATGGTCAACAAATAACCAACCCAATTTGAGACCCATCCCATGGGCGAGCCCAAATTCCTGACACTGTTAATGATACTCTGTTATGGTTGCAGACAATAGCGCAGCATCTACTTTTGGTATGACGATACAATGACCTTGAAAGGGTTTTGAAAATGTTTTTCCTTTTATATTTTATTGAACGATTTGAGTAGTATTGGTATTAGTTCTTCCTTCAAAGTCTGATAGAATTATATACAGTGAGTCTACTTGACCCTGCATTTTTTATTTACTTGAAAGTTTATTTCTGGCTCAATGGCAATGGTCTTTATACATTTGTATATTTTTATTTCCTATTTCTTTGATTGAGGTAAGTTATATGCATATAAAAAATCCATATATTTCTTTTAGACTTTTCATTAGGTGTATTGTAGGTTTTTAAGATATGTCTTTATGACTTTCTGAATTTCATTAGTATTTGTTTAATCTCTCTATTTTTCTTTAATTTTAGTAATTTGAATATTCTATTAGGAAATTGAAAAGAACATGGTTTAGCAACTATCCCTATTATAGACTAGAGAGTCCTTTGAGTACTTATCCAAGAATGAGGTAGATTCATTCCCAGCTTCTTGATTTTCATGGTGGTCATATGAGCTTATAGATAAGTACTCCACCCACTGAATTACATCTAGGCATTGCATATTTAAAACTATATTTATTTGCACCATTATCTTAGGGTTACTACTGCTGTGATGAACCACCATCACCAAAAATGAAATTGGGGAGGAAAGGGTTTATTAAGCTTGCACTTCCATACCATTGTTAATTATTGAGGAAGTCAGGACAGTAACTCAAACAGGGTAGCACTTGTAGGCAGAAACTGATTCAGAGACTGTGGAATACTGCTGCTTACTGACTTTCTCTCAATCACTTACTCAGCCTGTTTTTTTATAGAACCAAGGATCACTAGCCAAAGAGTGGCACCATCCACAATGAAATGGACCTTCCCCCAACAATGACTAAGAAAATTACATAAAAGTTTGTTTACAGCCTAATCTTATGGAGGCTGTACTGGCTAGTTTTATGTCAACTTGACACAGGCTAAAGTCATCAGAAAAGGGAACATCAATTGAGAAATGACTACATAAAATCAGTTCTCCCTCCATGGTGTCTGCATCAGCTCTTGCCTTCAGATTCCTGCCCTGTGTGAGTTCCTATCCTCATTACTTTTGATAATGAACTGTTATATGGAACTGTGAGTGAAATAAACTCTTTCTTCCCCATGTTGCTTTTGGTCACAGTGTTTCATCATAGCAATAGTAACTCTAAGACAGAGGCATTTTCTCAATTGGGATTTCCATCTCTTAGATGACTTTAGTTTGTGTCAAATTGGCGTAAATCTATCCAGCAGAACCAGGACACCTGTAGAAATGTATAATGAATCACTGTTTGCCATAGAAAGAAAGATAAATGACCCATATTTTTCTCAACAATAAAATGAATAATTGAGACTATGGTGAGGAGGGTAGGGGAGTACCCTCCCAGAAGCCAAGGGGAGAGGAGGTGGGGTGAAGAACTCTAGGAAATGGGACCAGGAAATGGGGCAACATTTGGAACATAAATTTAAAAATACAAAAAAAAGACTAGTAATATAGCCCACTCAGTAGAGAACTGAACTAGCATGTTCAAGACTCCATATTTGGTCACTTGTAGCTGAAAATAAATAAATAAATAAATAAATAAGATGAGATATAGCAGTGAAATATGTTTATATAAACTAAAAAGGTAAATTTTACAACTATGATTTTGATTGAATTAATGCAGGAGAGGATTTCAGTTCTACTCTACTTATATAATGTTCAAATTAAATAAAACAATGTATTATTTATGTTTGTCTTATATGTGCCCAAACCAAAAAGAATATTAAGGAAAATATTTCAGAAGTCTGATATTAACTGTGGGTGAAAGTAAATAGGTGTGTCAAATAATGATTACCCCAAAAGGCTGCTCATGTGCGTGGTGGATGGCAGTGATCTATCTTCCAATTTGGTGGTTTTATTTTAGTTGCTAATTTCTTCTGTAAGCTCCACATATATGCTGACTTTATAAATAATGTATCTCCTAATAATTTAAAACACTTATGAAATCGTTTAATAAATTCTACTATACAAAAATGATACTTCTTGGAAAAAATCAAAATTTTGATAATCAAAAGGAAAACACTATATTCTTAATTTCCAAACCTGAATTATTATTACTCACTAATTTAGAGATCCAAAGATACTGGATTAATAATATGATGGTCATTTTAATACTACAATTTGAATTTTAAAGTGGAAATTCACTTATAGTGAACTACATCTTATTGCTTCAATGTTAATCTGGCTCTGAGAACACAAGCTTTTGCCACATGTCTGTTAAATTCATCATCACATCTTAAACGGACACCAGTGCATTTTATTTTGAAACTAGTATCAGGTTGAAAACAGGACATGTGGTATGTTGCTCTAAAAATCAGAAAAGCTATAAATACTTGAAGAGGTCATTTATTAGTTGGAAAATTAACTTTGTCAGCAACATGCAATGAATTAATCCATTGTGTTTTGAACAACATACAATTCAGCTGGTCTCTTCTTCACTTGCACTTACCCTGATACTGCAAACAGCCAGCTATTCTCATTACTGTTGCGGTTACACTAGATTGTAAAAAGGAGTAGAAGACTACAAATATTTCCATATCCATCATTCCTCTTGTTCCCTATCTGGTGCCAAGAAAAGAATTCTCTGTAAGAGGAAAAAATGGGCCCTTATTCTGTGCATGAACTGGATGTGATAAACACAAGCTTTTGGGCAAAAGAGCCTGAAACCTACTCCTAATTTGTCTTCTAAACATTTCCCTATGTATTAAAATCACTTTTCTTGGTGTAACGACTGAAACCTACTCCTCTTTCCCCTGAAGATGAGCCAGGTCAGGGAGAAATAAGGTGGGCTAGTAATAAGAGATAGGAACAAGATCCTGAAACAGACTGGGTCCATGCTAGACCACACTTTCAGGCTGCAATGGCTGTTTCTCACTCGTCACTGTGTACTTTTTTGTTGTTGTTATTCTGTTTTGATTGTCCAAATAATGGCATCCTTCTAAAAGGCATTTCTCCATTGTTCTGTGGTGTTGAAGAGCTGCCGTGTGGTAATATGGGTCTTCATTCATCTGAAAGGTGGAGAATGCCAGTATTATCACATAATAAAGGGAACACATTGAATTCAAAAGAAAGGCTATTATAAATGAGTATGCCACCCTTTGGAGTGCTGCCTAAATGTAGATTGAGTATAAATGGCCTTCTTTGGAGTGTGTAAATAATTTATTATGCAGGAAATGAGAATTAGCCATCTTACTATTAGAACAAGGGGAGTTCCTTTTTCCTTTATCAGAAAGCTTTTCATGACAGATGAAAATCAATCATCTGATCAAATAAATACCCTTTTTGATTTTGATATGACAATTTTGATGGTAATGCATTTTCCCTTTTTACTTCATGAGTGTGAATTTTTGTTGCATATGTTTTGTTGTTGGGAGAAAACAATCAAAGTCCTGCCTCAGTGTGCAGCACTCTACTAGGTGTTCTTAGAAATACAGCACTGTGGTGTTCTTCTTAGTCCTTCCCTACCACAATTCTGTATTCTGCACCAATATTTTGAAGTTTTAATTTTAACATTTATAGGACAAGATTTTTAGTCACTATAAGAGAATGATAGTCATGAAGTAGAGAAGTTCAAGTGTAACTGATGAATAAATGGATGCATGAAATGTCATATGCATAAAGAGGCCATCTTTTAATCTTTAATCTGAAGAAAATTCTGATCATATATTACAATATGGGTGAACTTTGAGGACATTATCTAGTCAACAAAAGGAGAATTCTGATTATTCCATCTATAAAATGCATCTATAGCACATAAATTCACAGAATCCAAATAAAATGATA
Organism: Hylomyscus alleni; assembly: GCA_019843855.1. Classification (NCBI taxonomy): domain Eukaryota; kingdom Metazoa; phylum Chordata; class Mammalia; order Rodentia; family Muridae; genus Hylomyscus; species Hylomyscus alleni. The sequence goes on from JADRCC010206987.1 coordinate 10,817, forward strand.
ATTGCCAGGACAAGGGTAATTTTTATGTTATATGCTTTTTATTAAAATTAAAAATTAAGGGTAAAGTGGATGTAGTACTGGTGCCTTTTCTAATTTTCTGTCTCTGATCTGCAGAACTGTTAGAGGGAATTTTCCTGTGGTAATGTTCCCCAAATCAAAGAAGTTAAATGGGCACAGTAATATAGCAAATAGTCAAACGATTAATTATATCAAGGAAGAATGCAGTCAATAAAGCACCATAGTGAGCCAAGAAGCAAGAGTCCTGATTGTTACCAGAAAATTTAGCACAAAAATAGTTAAGTACTTTAGTAATCTTTCTATATATTCTGGTAGTATATCTCCCCTCAGAACAATCACTAATACAAACCAAGACATCTCAAAAACATGAGCTAGAATGAAAATGAACTAGAAAATACAAAAGCGTAGTGACTGTAGACTCATGTGCTTGAAAACTTGTTCCCAAGTTAGTGAACTGTTTGGAAGGATTAGGTGTGGCCTTTTAGAGGAGTTGTGTCACTGGGGGTGTGCATTGAGGTTTCAGAAATCCATAAACTCATGCTTATTGGATCCCCCATTACATGATGCCTGCAATTTGTGATCAGATGTGAGCTCTAGGCCACGTCTACAGAACCATGCCTGCCTGCCTGCTAACATGCTCCCTATCATTCTAGTAATTTTCTAACCCTCTGAAACAATAACCAATATCCCAACTAAATGACTTATTTTATTATACATAAATACACTGTAGCTATCTTCAGATGCACCAGAAGAGGGTGTCAGATCTCATTATGGGTGGTTGTGAGCCACATGTGGTTGCTGGAATTTGAACTCTGGACCTTTGGAAGAGCAGTCAGTGCTCTTACCAACTGAGTCATCTCGTCAGCTGACTTATTTTATAATTTGCATTTGTTATGATGTTTCATCGCAGCAATAGGACTAAGACAGTAGCTCAGTGGAAGCATGGGCTATACCATGTATTCTTCATGTAGGCAGTATTCAGCTTTGCCTTCTACTTAGACTCATTTGTGTCAAAGGCCAGCTTTGACGTTACAGAGCAAAACAAAGCAAGCAGGAAGGGGGTATGGCATCAGCAATTGAGGTTAAAGCTGACAGCAGTAGACACTTCCTACCCCCACATCTCATGATGAGAGCTGCAGGCAATTTACAGGGCTAGCACTACTGACAGAACAGAACTTCATTTTCTGGGGCTGCCAAGAATGTCCAGTGAGAAATTCTAAATTCCTTCAACTCTTAAGTGATTGTTGAAAAAGAAAAGGATAGAGAGAATGTCAGGCAGACACACACACACACACACACACACACACACACTGGT
>JADRCC010207037.1:0-14214 GCA_019843855.1 Hylomyscus alleni
GGGAGAGAGGGAGAGAGGGAGAGAGAGGGGAGGGGGAGGGGGAAGGGGAGAGGGAGGAAGACACCTTCAGGAAGTGTAGGTAAGTAGAAGAGCAGGTAATAATGTATCAGTGACCTGAAAGTTAAGCTTCATGTGGAGGAAGAAGGGAATCAGCAAGAGGGAGACAGGGAAGACTGGAGAGGACAGTTTGAGGATGAATAGGAGCTTACATGTATGCAGATTTCATAATGAATCCCATTAGTTTGCATTCTAACGTAAATCTTTAGTTTAAAGATTGTATCCTTAAAAAGGTGTGTGTGTGGGGGTGTGGGTTCCAGGTTATTCTAGTGTACCACTGCACGGATAGTTTTTCTAAATTGAATTATTTCTCCATATGATTTATACTTTGGAACTTTTGTATAAGGTAAATTGCTTTCTTGTTTATAACCGTCACACATATTCTCAAACAAGGACCTTTGTAGAGTAATCAACTAAAAGCTAGAAAGTGATCTGTATATAATGAGAGTAGATGGCCTACTAAATGTTTTGTTTTATATCATTCATATAACAATAATTATGGAAACCTGAGGCAACCACACAAATTTACAGTTGAAAGCATCCTTAGAGGATGAAGGCCTTCCCAAAGTTCACCGTCCAGCATCTGTGCTGGGGGCAAAGACTGGGACTTAATAAAATATGAATAAATAAATGAATTAAAGGCACTTTTCTAATAAACAACTTGTCAGTAACTAGGAAAAAATGAAATGTTAATTCTGCTTTCAATGTATTTTGCCTCCTTTAGTTTTTGATCATTAAAGAATGAAGCAGTTCAGAGATTAAATCAGCAGTGCACTGTGGTTCAGAGTATTCAACACATATGAACAATGGATTAACAGACTTCTAAGGGAGTTAATTTCAAATGACTTTATTCTTTTTTTTCCCAGATATGTCACATACAGTATTGTTTTATTCTACAGAACAGTATTCCTCTACATCAGCCTAAATATGTATACCAGAAATGTTTCACAGTCTTAAATAGTAAGAAAGGTAATGGATGTTTCAAAAGGAAGTTGAAGGTAGTAATAGATTCCCCTTTACCTCATAAGGTGCTTGAATGATTATTGTTGATTTTTTTCAAGTCAAATGGAATGAGGAAAGGCTCTATAGACTAATAAAAACAAAATTAAAGGGAAAGGCACAATTAGATGAACTCAAGAAATAATGAAACTCAAGAAATAATGAGAATGAATGTAGAGGACTAGGTTTCTCTGACTGCAATAATATGCATTGGATACATAGAAATAACTTATCTAGTAAGTTCCCAAATATCCACAACACAATGTTGAGTTCCTACCACCCCCTGCCTTTTTTAGTTCTTCAGCTGTAATGTATTTGAGGACATCTTTCTTTCTATTGAGTATGTGTCCAAATGATTGTAAACTAATTGAAAAAACAGTCATTATTTGAGGACACTGTACATAAATTCTAATGGGTAGGAGGAACAGATAATGTCATCTTAGAAAACTTGTTAAACTTAAAGCCAGATTTATAGTGTTGCCCACTGGTTGTTTTGTTGTTGTTTTGTTTTGTTTTGTTTTTGTTTTTTTCCTGAAGGATTAAAAACTGGCTTGAAAATGGAGGCAGTCTGGGTAACACTGTGCTAGCAGTCACACAGAGTGAAACTAACAGAGCTTTAGTATTTCCAGTACTCTATTGCGGATAGTATAAACATTCATTCTTGCCAGTTTTATATTTAGATATGAGTTATGTTTGTAGGTGATAAAATGGAAACAAATAGGGGAAGAGATGGTTATGTTTAGGGAAAGAGAAAGAATGTATGAATGCATACTGTGAAATATAAGTCCTATATTCTAAAGTGGCTGTGCAATTCAGCCACTTGGTTCTTATCATATAGGATACCACTCATAGAAATTTGTTCAGTTAATTGACAGCCAGTTTTCTTACCCAATCCCAGTCAAAAAGCAGAACTACTTAACTCATTTCATCAAACATGGATAGAGAGACAGTTTAAACAGAATATTCTCTACTAACTTGGAAGTATTTCAAATAAAAACATTTCATTAAATGGGAATATTCAAGCTAGCCAGGGACTGTGGTACATTTTGCAGGTTACTTATTCACTACTACCATATTTTTCTGTTATTTGTGCCACTCCTGGTAAACTGGAATATAAAGCTGCCCGTGAAAATCAAGTTACTGTGTGTTCTGCAATGTTATCTCCCTCAGCCTTGACCACTCTCTAGTATAATCTATCTGAGAACTGAAAGTTGGAAAGTTAGCACAATGGTTTTTTACTTATTCTCTAATATAATATCTTGAAACTTATACAATTTTAATATATAGTCAGCTAGAGTTTGATTATTAAATAGTAATAAAGAAGAGGTGGCAGAATATAAGGTTAGGGAAATGAGATTTGATTTAGGTTTGATTGCTCTAAATGTATGTTTTCTTCCAAAACTTCCAACTAGTCACCTGTAGAATAAAAGACTTATTTATACGACTGTGTAAAATCAGTTGAATTTATTATTTAGCACTTGATCACAACAAAACGTGGAAGCTCAATGACTTTACAGAGATTAGAATTTGATTTATTCTATGGTTTAACCTGCCTAGAATACTACACATGTATTATTATTATTATTATTATTTTTTTGGTCAGACTCATTCCTTCAGCTGTTTTGAATTTAATTGGGGTCCTCCATAAACCATGGACAACTTTAGAGAATGTGGCTGTTATTTATAGAGCATCACAAGCCTACACAGTACTTTCAATAGAGTTTAAATTGGACTGAATCTCTAATGCTATCAGCTCCGGATTCTTTCTGAAAAAAAGGTTAAAAAAAAAAAAACTTCACTGTAAACCCCTTCTCCGGTGTTTATAATATTGGAAAGTAGAAGGAGGCTCTAAAATGTATTTTGAGTTAATGAAAAAAAAAAGGGAACAAGGCAAAATAATGGATTTTTTTCCCCTCTATGAAATTGAACTATGGCTAAATTACACAGAACAAGATTATTACATGTTCCTATATGAGTTTGCAGGGAAAACTGAAGATTAGAGAGTATCAAAACACAGAACTGTGAATTTTATTTTTCTTTCTTTCTTTTTCCTTCTTAAAAGAAAAAATTCTGAGGGTCAAGAGGACACCTTAGTTATGAGCTTAGTTACGTTTGTAGGACTGTATGAAGAACAGAGAGACATAAATGACATTTCCTGACAGGAGACTGTCAGCAAAATAAGACATGGTAGAGTTCCAAGTTCGTGAAGAAGAAAGAACCAAAGAAAATATGGGCAGGTAAGAGGAGGGAAGGATAAAGCTTGTCCACAGAGTGCACTGTAAAATCTGTTTAATAATCAGTGCAGCAGAACATTCTCTGTGGGATAAGACATGAGACAACATGCATTTCATATACATAAACAGGACTTTTGAACATGGGAGGTCTCTAATTAGAATATTATAGTTAAATACTTCCATGTACACCTGGGAGAAGGGAGTTGAAATAAAAGATTCGAAACATACAGCTAAAGCCTCTTAGAAAAAAGAGTGTTCTTCATCTTCATTGAAAAATACTTTATATGCTCCTAGATATTTCTAACTGCGTCTAGTCCATGTGATTTAAGGCTCCAGAGAAACTTCAACCAATTTATGTGTGAGTGAGAATAAAAACTAAAACCTGTGCTCAGGATCTTAATTAAATGTTGTGTTAAAGTGATGAATTTGGAAGTTTTAAATATGGACCACTGGGCTTGTAATGAAAGCCATCTTGGGGAAACCTTGTACTTTGCTTCGTCTGAAGCATGATGATTAGCAATATGGTTCTCTCATCCTTCTACCATGTCTCAATAGGAACACTTGTTATAGTTTTGTATATGAACAGGACTGCAGTTTAATCCAACTATTTGTCTGTATTCATTTCTTACTCTTCACCTCTCTCCCCTCCCCTCCCTCCTTTCCTTCCTAGACTCCACTCGCTAGATTTACACACTCAGAATTTTCATGGGTATCTCAGAGATTTGGAGGTTTTGATAGTACCATGATCCTGGCGCATACAGACTAGCCAGAGGTTTACCAATAGGATCTGTATTCTGTGTTGGTGACTGTGTCACAGGTAACTGTTTAAGGGCAGCAGAAAGAACACATCTGAGTCCAATATCTGCCTTATTTTTAGATTGGTCTGAAAAATACATTTCTAGATAAGGTTTTTAAGTCATATCAAATGAAGACATTTAGTTTATACATTTCCTATTGTGGAAAATTTATATAAAAAAGTTATTGAGAAAAAGTAAGCACACAGTAAGAAAGAAAGTACCTGATCTACAATAATGGAGAAAGAGGAAGACAGAGCTAAAAGTGAATGAAAAAATATCTTACTTTTTTCAGAATCCTGATAAGGGTTGAGCTTACTAAAACGTCGATAATTTGCGTTTAAATAGGGGATCTTAGAGTTGTCTAAAACAGATGGACAGGAAAACATAGAAAGGTTAGGGGCAAGAAAACATTAACACTAAGGATAATTTGCAGTTACATTACATATGTCCAATATTTTTCAGACACTTAATGCAAAAACTGGAAAAATACCTAAATTCTTAAGATGTCCTTTTCCTAAATGACTGTTTCAGATATGACACAAATGACTAGTACATAGCTACCAAATAAATAAAAGGTGAATTTCTTGAAAAGAATCTTAGAGATGTATAGATGACATTTACATAATGTTGTAACTTTGTACATAATGATAAAGGTAGTTTATTTTTTGAACACTAATAATGCCAATACTAATGTAATAAGCAGTTTTATGTTAATTTCAAATCCTTCAAATATAGGTAGTTTCTTTCCAAAGGAGTGAGATACCTTTTCTAATCTCAGAATATCACAGAGTTAAATAGTAATCACATTCTGCCCACCCCACCCCCATCATAACATGAGGGCTTTTTCTCATTGTTAAACCTTAAAACTGAAATTTTCACAAAAATGGATTTTGATATATTTTACTGTGAATTGCTATGCCATTTATGAATTACAATTAGCTTTCTTTTCATACTTTATAATTAAGAAATTATACAGAATATAAGAATTTTGTACAGGTAGGTACAAAAAAGGAGAATAATATAACTATGCAATGGTCAGAGAAAGAAACAGAACAAAAACATTTGAGAACAGATTTACATAGTTTTACCATCTATCTTTGAACATGCACATATAACCTTAGTTTAGGAAAGGAGACTAGCTCATGTAACTATTAAAACTTATTTATAGATTGTGAAAATTAATCCTAATTATCAACTACACTGGGTTTCTAATCACTTACAAGATATATCTGTGCATATGTTTATTAGGATATTTCCAGAGAGGTTTAAGTGATGTGAGAAGACCATCCCTGAAAGTAGTACCATCCCATAGGCTCAAGTTCTGGACTGACATAAAAAGGAAAATTAAAAAAAAAAATTAGCGGAGCACCAGTATTTTTATTCCTCTGTTTTTCCTGTGGATGAAATGTAGCCAACTAGTCACCCCTTATTCCTATTACCATGAATCCTCACCATGACAGACCATGTCCCTTTTTAATCAATGAGTTAAAAAAATGTTAAGTTTATTATATCAGGTATTTACTCACAATAATGAGAAAAGTAACTGAAAGAAAACATTGCTAACAAGTAATGAGCCCATTGCTGTGACTTCTAGATCATGTGGTTTGTGGGATTTTGAAATGGTTTGCAGAAAAAAATTGGAAGATTTTAGATCTGAAGGTTAGAGAAGCCATGAAATGCTATGGCTAGAACTTAATAGTACATTTGGGGAAGACCAAAATGCAAATATAAAATGCAAATGCAGACAATAAAGACTGTGCTGACAGGTTTTCGGAAGAGAGCAGGATCTACAGTCTACATTGAGAATTGTACATTTCTCTTTTATTTCCTCAGATTGAGAATGAGATGAGAGTCATACACAGTTTGAGCTGAGCCCAGATCATTTTTTTCTTTGTTGTAACTATCTTCAAACCTAGGCCTGGAAGCTTCCAGCCTCTATACAATCTAATTTTCCAAATGACTGATTCAAACTGGTTTCTCTTGACTTCTCACTAAATTACTCTGCTTGGCCTCATACTAACTTTGGCAATATGTTCTAATCTTCTGGCTCCTTTTCCTTCTCATTCTGTTTTCACCTGTGTCTAACTTGTTCTCTCTGCCACCTGTCTGTAAAACTGCCCCAATAAAACTGCCACCACCTTTATTTCCTTTTCCTGCCCTGCTCTAAAGGATCTTTTCCTTCATGTGCTGTTCTCACAAGAGTCGGGCATATGCTAGTTCTCATTCTTTCAAATCTTCTCTGACTCATCACTTCATCTACCTCTCAGTTTGATAATCATGTTCAAACATTGCTGCTTCCTTCTACAAACTAACTTTATTTTCATTGTTATGGATTAAAGGTGTATACTGAGGGTATATGTGTATTCCAACCAGATCATACTGTAATTCAGAATGTGTCTACATTCTAGCAGGATCACGCAGACCTAGAAGGTCTTCTCTTGCCAGAGCAGCCATGTTGATAGATTGAAACTCCTCTACAGTGAATTGGGCTAGAGGCCATTTGTATCATATTCTGGCAAAAATCTGGCTACTGCCTGCCAAAGTCCTAAAAGCTTGAATGAAGCTGGTTTTAAAACTAATGAAACTAAATTGTTGGCAGAAGAAATGTAAGGACACCTGTTGTAGGATATTTGATCCCACTGTGAGCCAAGACTGTGTTATTTACTGAAAAAGCTGTTTCTAGTTGCTGTGTGGCTTAGCCCTTAGCACCTTTAATCCCTCCAGCTAGAATTTAGCATTTGAATACATAGCAGCACCAGATCAACCTCAACAGACACCATAACCTTCAGGCTGAGACATGGTTACTACTCACCACTATTAGTTAGATCTGTAGTGAAAGAGAATAGGAAGATACAAAACATGTGCAGCTAGACATGGAAGTAAAACAAGCAAGTTTAAAACTGTGGGTAACAACAATGCAGATAAAGCACCACTGTGTCATGGAACAATTAGGTTACCCTGAGGGTAAAATTCTGCCCAGAGGCTCCAGCTTATAAAACTGCTAATGAACAGCTAATTCAGTTTTATTTTATTTCTAAGGTGTTTGAACAACTTCATATCTTGGCACCTAGTATGAAACTCATGACATTAGGTGCTGCTAGATGTAGCGCACTTAACTGATACACTTTGGCATTCAAACACAAGCAAATACATCTAGAAGAGACAAGAGAGCTTCGTGAAAACAGGCCATGAATGTGTTTGATAGGGGACTGTGAACAGCTCACTAAAAATTCACTACTGTAGGCTAATACTCAAAAATACCAACTATGAGAATATACAGAAAATATAAATGCTATGGTGGTCTCATTTAGAGACTGTAACATTGTAATCCTAAGGTGTAAATCCTCATTAAACTGTTACTCTATTTGATGCTGTTTTGAAAAAAAAAATGTCCTACAGGCTTGCCAACAGCACAATCTTGGTAGGCATTTTATTAATTGAGGTTCTCTCCTCTCAGATGACTTTTGCTTATGTCAAGTTGACATAACACTAGACAGAACAGTGTACATGATAGTGAGGATGCATGCTGATCTCTACCATAGCTGTAGAATATGAGCTATAGAGTTAGACTCAACCAGGATTTGGTTCTTACTTCTTTCTCTTGATACTATATACTTAGAAACTTGTACAATCTCTTGGTTCTGCTTTTTATATTCATTTATTTAATGCTACATGTATATGTGTGACATACAATATGGAAAGAAGTTAAATGACAGCTTGTGGGAGTTAGTTCTCTTCTTCCACCATATGGGTCCCAGGGATTGAATTCAGGTCATAAGGCTTAACAGTCAGTATCCTAACCAACTGAGCTATCTCTTTCTTATCTGCAAGTCAGAGATAACATAACTGCCTCACATGTAGTTGTTTAAATTAAATAAGATAATAAATTTAAAAGACCTAACTAATGGGATGAACCAAAAATCGTATCTGTTGGGTCAGTGGTGAGGAGATGCCTCACCCAATGACCCAAATTTGATCCTCAGAGTACATGTAAAATGGGTGGCATACCTTTGTAATTCTAGTGTTCCAACAGTGGACTGGGAGGTGAAGATAGAAGAATTACCAGGAAGTTTATGGGGCAGCTAGCCTGGAGAATATTTAATAATAGCAGAGACACTGAGAGAGGTGTAGCTTCAACAAAGGGGAAGGTGAGAACTGGCTATTGAAAGCTGTTTTCTGACTCTACATATGCTTGGAATATGTATGTCTTCTCTCTGTCTCTGTCTCGGTATCTCTTTATTTCTGTCTTTCTGTATCTCTCCCTGTTTCTATCATACTAATAAAATAAATAAATGTAAAAATATAAATGCCTTTTAATATAAATATTGTTGCTCAGCTATCAAAGAAGTTCATTTCAAAAATTAGTAAGGTATTATTAAAGTCTTAAATGGCTGTACAAGACCCTAAAGATTACTCAAATGCTAAACAAAAATTTAAATTATCATAAAATTTATTTAGACGTTGAAAAGGCCAGTTAACTTCAAGGAACTGTTACTAATATACTTCAATGATATCTGAATACTTGAGTACTTGTTCAATATTTGTTCCAAATGAAATGAGCTAAATTAGGATACAGATAATATAATAATGTTCCCATCAATGAATTAAAACTAAGTAACTTCTCCAAAAGATTGAGATACAACTTTGCATTTATGAGTTACTAATCTTCACTGACTTATTTTTTACTCGTTTCTAAAGTACTCTATGCAATCATTTTAAAGATAATTTTATTTAAATCCTGAGATGATTATGTCTATTCAAGAGTACCTCTAAATTCATGTAGTTTATGAATACTTTAGTTATTATGAATAAAGTTAAATCATTCTGGTTACATTTTGTTTTCAAATAAGCATTTTTGTCATTTAGTAAAGTTTGTTATGCTTGTTAAGAAAAGCCACAGGTTTTTCCAATAAAGAAAGCTTAATGATTAAAAAAAAATATGCCAAATACCATAAAGGAAAAGATAGATTTGACTGAACAAAATTTCTGTTTTTTATACACTATAAATAAGAATGAATGCCAAAAATAAGTTGAAAAAAATGTAACCAAAGACTGTTTTAGTATATACTGATATTGATAAATCTAAGGAAAATGTGTCTAATAGAACAAAGTATAGTATAAACAAATGACAGAAGAAAGAAAACAACAAATAATATATTTATGTATAGAAATGTATTCTCCATTAATTAAAAGAGTAGTGAAGTAATAACAGTTTTTACCATGAAAGTTTTAAAAAATGATCAAAGATAATACTAAGAATAGTAATGGTGGCCTCTGTAACAATTCTTTGGAAAAATGATTCGGCAAGTATAATATGAATTTTAAATATGTCCCAACCCTTTTATTGAGGTACTCTACTTCAAAGAAACTATCATATGAAAATAGTTAAATATTGTGGCTAAGTTCAAGTTCCCCTGATGTCTGCTATTAGTTACACTTGAGGTCAGGCTTTGGAAGCTCCTCTAGAACCTGTAATTTGTCCCAGCTTAGATTGATTAGTTAAGGTGCCTGAAGCCTCCCACAGGCTTAGCATGTTCTATTTCAGGAAATCCCATTGATATGTTACTCAAGTTCTGATGTTGTTCACTCCATAATACTTCCAAATGGGATTGCATTCTGCTGCAAAGGATACCATTGGGTCTCTTTTAAAGCACTGGCAACTGAGGACAAAGAATATAGGTGTTGGGAACTGGTGATTTTGGTTGGTCGCTTTCATTTCTCCTTTGGGAGCTTATTAAAAGCATAAAAATGGCTGAAAGTCTCATAGAACAGAGTTACACTAGCATTTGAACAACACTGAAATGTCTTTCCCCAATGCTCATTCATCTAGAAAATATCATCAGAAATATCTTCTACTACATAGACTTGCCTCTCATTGATGTGGAAGATCTTAATTGTAATTTTTCCAGAATTATTATTAAATCTACTTAGAGGCAGGCTATTTCCTACAAATAAGTACTGACATCAAGAAAACAGACTGAAATCATACGTACTGAATCCAGGATTTGAGGAAAAAGCAGTTTCACAAGTAAGATGTTCTGTCAGCAATAATGACAAGTTATATTTGAGAGTTCACTACAAACCAGTGACTTACCAAGAATGATTACATATGTTGTCTTAATAACTTCTAACAATCCACAGAGGAAAGAGATACTAATTTTACAAAGACAAAGTTTGAGCTTTAGTGAGTCACTCATTGTTCCTGAGCAACGCTCGCTGTCATGAGCTAAGAGTGAAACACAATAGAGAGTGTGGATTTGGGGATTGCCAATCCAAGTTCTGAAATGCTACTGTCCAGTATCCAGAATCTTTCTAGGAGCACATCATTTCAATCAGAACAAAACTGGTCACACTCACTGGCAGGGAAAAACCGTGTTTAAAAACATTGAAATGAGTGGCAGGATCTGCTGTGTTCTCCTCCACACATCATAAACATTTTCTGTGTCTTACATGGATGGTTTACATTCAGCAAGGCAGCGGAAGATTCCAACAGTCATAAAAGACAATCCTCTTGCCATCCCCACATTCCTTCCAGTACAAACTAAAACTACTCCACCTTTCCCCCTTTTGAATTTAAAATGATCCTAGAATTCCATCTGTATCTAAAAATTAATTTATGAACAATTCTACATTGAAAGTTGTCAAGATATTTACACTTGAGAGTTTTAAGTTTTAAACTTCAAAGGCTCAGAGGTTGTTTTGATAATATAGTAGCCCTTTGCTCACTCCCTATCTGTAGGGTATGTGGTTCAAGGCTCTAGTGGATGCCTTAAATTACAGCTTGTATTGAAAAGATATATTTATTTGTTTCTTTGTGGGGAAAAACAAACATAACTAAATTAGGCAGAGAATGAGATTGATGATAGAAAAAGATAGCTAGTATGATAATGCACAATAATAAAATTTATGTAATTATGCTTTCTTCTCTAAAAATGCTGTTCTAGCAGTCTTAGCTACCTTGAAATATGATTTTTGTTTCCATTCATAAGAACTTATTGCTTAAAGCAACCACTTTACAGGTTCTCTTTGACATATCCAAATTTCTAGCCAGCATCACTGCTTTTGAACTTTGGAGGCCTTCATCAAGTTGAACTAGAATTACTGGGGCACAAGCCCTGCAATAGATGAACTGATGACCGAAATGGCTACTAAGTCAGTTAGATGGAGAGTAGCTTACATTGCCTGAATACACTATAAAAAGCATGATTCATGTTATGTTTGGTAGAGAATAGGATGATACAAGATGATTTTGCCATAAAATGCAAAATACCAAGCAATATAAGATTTATGAATAAATTATTTCTAGAATTGTCCAATTCATAGTTTTAGACCTCATTTGATAGTGAATAAATGAAAAGATGTTGAGTGAAATTACGAATTAAGGGAGGCAATTGCAATTATAACCATAATTTATCAAACACCTGGTATTTGTCCAACAGATGCACCAATAAATGATGTACATTTAATGCTTAAGATAGCTAAACTAAAAAGATGTGATTATCCTAGATTCTATACCTAGGGATCAGAGACTCAGGGAAAATAGCTTGCCCGTGTTTCCAATATCTAGTAAACTTTTACTTTTACTTAGGTCACTTTGATTTCAGAACCTCTATTTCTTTTTTTTAATTAATTAATTTATTTATTTTACACTCCATATTTTATTTCCCCACCCCACTCCCCATTCCATCCACCCTCCGACTGTTCCACATCCCATACCTCCTCCCCACCCCGTCTCCACGTGGAGGTTCTCATTCCTACCCCACATGACCTCTAGACTCCCTGGGGCCTCCAGTTTCTTGAGGGTTAGGTGCATCATCTCTGAATGAACACAGACCCGGCAGTCCTCTGCTGTATATGTGTTGGAGGCCTCATATCAGCTGGTATATTGCCTGGTTGGTGGTCTAGTGTTTGAGAGACCTCAGGGGTCCAGATTAATTGAGACTGCTAGTCCTCCTACAGGATTGCCCTTATCCTCAGCTTCTTTCAGCCTTCCCTAATTCATCCACAGGGGTCAGCTGCTTCTGTCCATTGGTTGGGTGCAAATATCTGCATCTGACTCTTTCATCTGCTTGTTATTTCTTTCGGAGGGTAGTCATGCTAGGTCCCTTTGTGTGAGTACTCCATAGCCTCAGTAATGGTGTCAGGCCTTGGGACCTCCCCTTGAGCTGGATCCCACTTTGGGACTGTTGCTGGACTTTATTTTCCTCAGGCTCCTCTCTATTTCCATCCCTGTAATTTAACTGCTCTGAGTGCAGCAGTGGGTCCTCTGGGATGGGTCAGAATATGGTGTCCTCAGTGGAGCAGACTATCTAGGAGTCTGCTGCAACAGAAAGGACCAGGCCTCAGAGCCTCTATTTATACCTGTTTCCATGTTCTTCAAACTTTAATGTATGTACAAATTATTTAGAAATCTTATTTAAATGGCGATTCTTTTTCATTAAGTCCAAAATGTGGCTTGGAATTCTGGACTTTTAAAAAGTTCCTGGAGTGCCTAAGGCTTTTAGATCATGGTGTCAATAATAAGGTTTTACCGATTTCTTATAAGAGTAAAAAACAAAACTTCAGATAATTTAATATTTCAGGTTAATGATTAGAAGGGAACTTTTCCTTACTTGTCCTTATGAGTAAAAATGCATTTTCTATGTTAAGTTCTTTATTCTACATACTTGATGGCAGGGTTAGTCTGTAAGATTCCTTTAGGAATGTGGTATAACTTTAGGTTTTACATTTTGGGAAGATGCATATGTTTGTATTGAGCCTTTCTACCTTTTGTTTTCATTTTAATATAAAATTATAGTTAGGTAACAGTGCTCTAAATACTTTGCATGCTATATCTCATTAAGTCCACATGATGTTTCCCAGGGATTCCTCTTCTTTATAGATAGGGAAAGATATCACAGGGCACTCAATGCATAGGCCCTATTCTTGTTAATTTTCTAGGCACATACTTTTCAATATCTGAAATTCTATAATTAGATATTCATTCTACTGTTTCTATTTTAATGGCCGTGCAGGAGGTAATATAGTGCCGTATCATTTATTTATACCTTAGTTTCTCTCTTGTAATGAAGGAGTAGGGAAGAGATAAGGTATAAAACATACGAGATTGGATTCGTAGAAAAAGGAATAAAAGGAGTACAAAAGAGAGTAAGTCTCTAATGAAGTTAGCTACTATCTGCTTCACAAAATGCTCTATAAGCCCCAGTACCTTCTCCCATGTGTATATTGTAAAGCTGAAGTCAGTGGTAATTTCAAGATAAGAAATAAACTAACTTGTGGATTTATTAGCTATGGGGGATCACCATGGAGATAACTAGAAGAAATCTCACCATGGAGACCTCTCTTTAGCCTTATTCTACATAAAACTATCAGTATACAATATAAACAGATACAGAAATAAATTGAGGGAAGACTACAAAGCAAGTAGGCCAGAGCTTCAGTATGGTAATGGAGTGACTTGTCATTCTAGAGGGAATTGCTAAGGTTTATTTTTTTAGTTACATGTGCCTAGATATCACACAGTTGGGAATAAAGAGAAAGTTCTATAACATAGGAAGAAAGTCGACTTGACAACCACTTCACTGTTGTACAAGGGGAAAATAAAACTTACAGGAGATCCTTTTCACTACAGGAAATTATTTATGGCAATGTGACTCCCAGACAACTTCTCTGGGCCACTGACACAATAATGAAATAAAATAGTATTAGAAACCAGTAACCTTAGCAACATGAATTTTTGTCAAGCAGCTCTGACCCAGTAAAAGTGTCCTTTCAGAGAGTAGACTCCACAAAATGCAGCAATTTACCCTCATTGGGTACTTATAACATTTTTCTCTATTTTATATAAAATGAGCATGGAAATTTTATCTTAAGTTGAGCTCACAAAGAAGCAGACTAAGATGAATTTTTGCATGTATATTATAAAGTACTTTTGAAGGGGCTGGAATAATGGCTGAGTGGTTAATGATTGACTTCTTTACTCAGGGACCCAAGTTCAATTCTCAGCACCTACATGACAGTTCACAACTGTCTGTAACTCCAATCTGATGCGCTCTTCTGGACTCCAGAGGCACCAGATGTGCATGCAGAAAACACACACACACACACACACACACACACACACACAC
>JADRCC010207070.1:0-14561 GCA_019843855.1 Hylomyscus alleni
AGGGAGGGAGGGAGGGAGGGAGGGAGGGAGGGAGGGAGGGAGGAAGGGAGGAAGGGACTCTTGAAATGAGTCCTACTTTAGAATTATAAAAATACACAAGGGCTAGAGAGATGGTCCTGTCAGTAAAATACTTGCCACACAAGCACGGACCTGAATTCAGATCCTGATACCTACGTAGAGATCAGAGTGTGGTGGGGGATCTGTAATCCTAGCACTGGGGAGGTGGAAACAGGCGGATCCCTGGAACTTGTTCTTCATCTAGACAAGTCAGTGAGCTCTAGGTTCAATGAGAGACACTTCCGCAAAAATAAGGCAGTGGGCCAGAGAGATGGTATAGTGATTTAGAGCACTTGTTGCTATTGCAAAGGGCTCAGGTTCAATTCCTAGCACCAGCATGATGGCTCACAATGCCCATAACTCCTGTTCCAGGGGATCTGGTATCCTCTTCTGAATCGAAATGCACATGGTGCACATACAAAGGCAAAACATTTATATGCATAAAATAAAATAAATTTTAAAATAAGGTGGAAAATAATAGAACGAGACACCCAACATCACCTTTGGCAGCATGTGCACACGGACCTGAATGCATGTAAGTGAGCACATATATGTGTGTCGACCACACACGCAAGCACACACACATGCACAGACACACAAAAGAATAAATAAATCAGGAAGGCAGAGCATAGCATACACCTTTAATCCCAGCACTCAAGTTCCAGGCCAGTCTGGTCTACATAGTATGTTCCAAGATAGCCAGAGCTGAGATCCTGTCATTAAAAAATAAAATCAGGAAACCCCAATCCAACTTTTATAATGGGAAAAAGGACTTGACAAAATTCAACATTTTACAAATGGAGATGTCTAAATGGCTGTTAAGCTTTTGAAAAGGTACTAAATTTCACTAAAAATTAAGAAAAAATCTAAATTTAAACTATGATGAGTTCCACTGTTATCTATTAAAATGGGTAGGATGAAAACGATACAAGATGCCAGGGATAGTGTGAACACTGAGCAGGCCTCTGCACTTCTGGCCACTGTGAGTGACACTCTGGACACTCCCGGAGTGTTCGCTAAAGCTACTCATGTGCTCATCCTGTGACCCAGCACTTTTCCTCCCAAGTGTACCACCTACAGAAGTGCATGCATATTCACTACAAGACTTATGTCAGTCACTACAGACTTATGTCAGGATGCACTTAGCAAGGATATGCTAAGTCCCTCCCCATGAGAAATTACTCTGATGCCAATTACCTTAGTTGTCTATTGCTACATAGGACAAAAATCAATTCAAAACCCAGTGGCTTTAGAAGATAGTCCTTTTAAAATGCACTTTTTATTTTGTGTGTATGAGTGTACATAAATGCATGTAGATAAGTGCATCATATGCATGCCTAATGTCCACGGACTAGGAACCTAGTTCCTGGATACTCTAGGCTCCTGCCCATTCCAAGGCCTTTGCACAAATGGTTTCTTCTGCCTGTAATGCTATTTTTCTATCTCATCTAGTTAATTCCCGCTCACCCTTCATATGGGTCTCTCCTCAGACAGGCCTTCTCTTATCCCCAATCTAAAACAGATAGTTTTCTTAACAGCCCGTATTCTGCCACATACTTCTCCCCTATAATATTGTGCTGGGTTGATTGAGATGTCCCCCTCAAGTCTCTGTATCTTCATCTCCAGCTCACTGCTGCTTAGGAAGGATTAGGAGAGGTGGCCTTGTCAGAGGAGGTGTAATCGCTGGGGAAGATTTCAAAGGCTTCCTGCCACCTCCAATACACTCTCTCTGTCTCCTGCTTGTAGATCAAGATGTGAACTCTCAACTGTGGGGGAGGAGGGGCAGCTGCCTGCTATGCCTTTGCTACAGGGTGATAAACTCTATCCTTCTGAAATCAAAAGGCCAATTAAACTTTCTTGTATGTGTTGTCTTAGTCATGGTAGTCACAATAGTAGAAAGGCAACTAAGATGCTCAGCTCAGTTGTGAGTGTATACCCACTTAGCACGCACTGAACTAATCTCCATCCCCCCCCCCCCCCCCCCCCCGTAGACTGTGAATCGGTAAGCTTCCATTCTCTACTATACTCCCCACATGTAGAAGAGTGCAGCTGGCAAGGAATTTGCTTTTCTTGAACTAATGGAAGTGAGTTTGAACACTGTCTGGAGACACTGACAGGGTCCCTTCAGCCATGAGGATGAGGTCTATAGTGGATTGAATGAGAATGGTCCCCAGAGACTCATGTATTTAAATGCTTGGTCTCCAGTGGGTGGAGCTATATGGAAAGGATTAGGAGGTGTGGTCCTGTTGTGGGAGGTGTGTGATGAGCTTTGCTGTTTCAAAAGCCCTTGCCCTTCCCAGTATCTCATGCTTGTGGAGCTAGATGCAATCTCTCAGCTACTGCTCCAGCACCATGGCTGCCTACATGATGCCATGCTCCCTACCAAGATGGAATATGAGCCCCAAATTAAATGTTTTCTTTTATAAGCTGCTTTGGTCATGGTGTTTTACCACAGCAATTAAAGAGTAACTAAGACAAGATATGAGGCCTCATGGCTTGATGCAAAGTTCTCAGCTTTTCGGTCGTAGCCTCTGGATTATCTGGGTCCTCTTGTGTGTAGAGAGTGGCTGCATGTATTCCATATCACAAAGCTTGATTCTAGCAAACGTAGCATTGCCCTCTTGCTCTCTGACCACAAATAGATCTGCCAGGCTCTTAGCTTGCTCTCTGATGAACTTGCACTGAAGGAGGAGGAAGAGGAGGAAGAGAACGAGCCAGACAGGTTGAATCCTGCCAACGTGCATCTCTGCAGATACCCTCACATCTGCATCTTATGACTGGCTGGATGCTCTGCAGCTAGGGTGAGCCCCCATGGGGAAGACAGGAGAAGTTCTGTAGGTTAAAGGCTTCATACTCTCTTCCCAATCATTCCAGACCCAATTCAGGGGTTTCCTCACACCTTAGACCTATAATGAATCAATGGAATTCTTGTCACATATCATAAGGAGTCTTGGAGGTCAAGCAGCCCAGGTTCTGAAATTTCAACTCAACACAGGACCAAGTTCTTTCTATCCTTAATTCTTCATTTCTTTCTTCCCTCCTTCCTTCCTTCCTTCCCTCCTTCTGAAAAGGTCAGCTCAGGAACTTTGGGAAGGTCATGGAACACTTGCGCCTCCGGAAGGGAGAGGCTAATTAACATTCCTCAGACCAATCAGTTTAAAATGTCACACTGGTCTGCCAATCACATTGTGCCTAGTGGTTGCTGCCCTGAAAATTGTATAAAAGTTCACTGAACAAGTTGTGTGGGGTCACCACTTTGGGTCTGGGACGACCCCAGTGCACTGGAACAATAAATTCCTCTTGCTTTTTGCATCAATCCAGGCTCCATGTGGTTCACTCAGGGGGTCTCCAGTAAGCTAAGTAAGGCTCATCAGTCTTGCATTTCCTTCCTTTTCTTCCTCCCTTCTTTCTTTAATCTGTTGTATTTATTTTGAAGAATTGGTTCTTTCCTTCCACCTTGTTTTTGAGGCATAATCTCTTGTTATTTCTGCCACTGTGCTGAATATGCAAACTTTGGATCAACTCTCCTGTCTCTGCCTCCCATATCCCCATAGGAGCTCATTTAAAATAAACAAACAAATAAATAAACAGTCTCTGCCTCTTTTCTTAATAATTTATTCTGGATTTTAAAAAATCAGACAGAGTATCCCGGCAAGGATGCCTTCAGACTCTCTGCAATCCAGGATAACTTTGAATTTTCTACCTTGCTGCTTCCAGAGTGGTGGGATTGGAGGTGTGTGCTGCCACACCCAGTTTGTTTGGTCTTGGGGAAGAAGTCCAGGGTTCTAGACATGCTAAGCAAGCAATCTGCTACTGAGCTCCATCCCTGGCCCTGAAAACCAATCCCAACATAGAATTATGTTAGTCCTTGAGGTTTTTTCCTATGCAGAATAATAATATTCCACTTAAGAGAGAGAGTGTACTGTACGCAGCTGGTTCTCCCGTAGCAAACATTGTTGTCCAGTACCTACTACGGGAACAAGGATATGATGGATATTTGCATATGAGGCATTCCATAAGTGCATGAGGCTAAAGATCAGTTTCTGGAAGTAAAATTGGTGGTTTATAATTATGTGAAATATGTTTTCTATAGAGGTTGTAATTTACAGTCCCACTCCTCAAATGTACTTCACATTTTTTTGATACCTTAAACAGAACACAGAAATGGTGGTGGTTGTTTCCAGGGTTTCTGCATCAGGAAGCAAAGATGAAGGTCTGGTAGATGGCTCAGTGGTGAAAAGCACACAACATTGTTGCAGAGGATCCATGTCAGGCAGCTGCCAACTGCCTGCAACTCCAGCTTCAAGGGATTTGATGTCCTCTTCTGGCCTCTATTGACACTATACTCAAATGCATAAATCTCCACACAGACAGACAGATGCATGTGAGCACATGAGCAAACATACACACACACACACACACACACACACACACTCACATAAAATCTAAAATAAATAAAATAAAAATGGTGTGTGTGTGTGTGTGTGTGTGTGTGTGTTTTGAAACAGGGTCTCACTGTGCAATCTTGATGTCCTGGAACTCACTATGTAGACAAGACTGGCTTTGAACTCACAGAGATGCTCCTGCCTCTGCCTCCCAAGTGCTAGAATTAAAGACATACACTGCCATGTCCAGCAGTTTTACTAATCTTTAAAAAGAAAAAAAAAAAAGGCAAACAAATCAGTAGTCTATCAACCCAAACACGAGAGCTGGTTCCAACATGAGCCTCCCAGCAGACCCCCCCACCAGCCCTTACCATTGTCTGAGGCTGCTGGGTTATCTGTGTACAGCCTCAACTTCAAAACTTACATTATTTCTGCAGCTTGGTTGTCCTGTCCACAGACTGCCTGCTCTGTATGTCATTCCTCCCCATCCTCCCTGGCAATCTCCTAGTCCTCCCTCAGACCCGAATGAAGTGTCCTTTCCCCCATTTAACAGTATCATGATACTCCCAAGAAGAATTCTCAACTCAATCATAGCACCAGCTGCTAGGACATAATCACCCAAGGTGATGGTTAACCTTTTTTTTTTTAAATATCATCATTTTTTAAGATTTGTTTATTAAATGTGAGTACATTGTAGCTGTCTTCAGACACTCCAGAAGAGGGAGTCAGATCTTGTTACAGATGGTTGTGAGCCACCATGTGGTTGCTGGGATTTGAACTCAGGACCTTTGGAAGAACAGTCGGTGCTCTTAACCGTTGAGCCATCTCTCCTGCCCAATGGTTAACCTTAATTGCCAGCCTGATGGGCTATGGAATTAACTAAGAGACATACCTCTGGGCCAGCCTTGAAGGGGTTTCCAAAACTAATTAGCTGAGTGGGGAAAGACCCTCATGGTGCACCAGTGGGACTTTCCAAGGAATGACCCTTGGATATAATGAGCTCAGACAGAAGAACGGCATCACCTGCGGGCCTGTGCTGCCACCAATGCCGCCATACTCCACTGAAATCATACCCAGCTTCTTCCACCTTCTAATCGAGCATAGCAACTCTCAGGAATCTTCTAGGTCTTTTGCACCACACTGGGACTGCTGTCTTCTGACTCAGTGACTAGTCAGATACCCATCCCCAGGCTACCCTTGAGCTACTCAGTCCCGATCATGAAAGCCACTCTAAGTACTCCCAGTTTTATAAATGCATATATACTGTCTGTTCTGTTCCTCTAGAGAATCCTGCCTCATCCACCCACAGGCTTGTCTCCCACAGTGTGCTTGTGGAGAGACGCCTCTTCTTCCCTCTGGGCCAGTGCCCTGCACACTGCGCCTGGCACATCACCTTCACAGGAAGTTTGCTGCAGAGTGTGGAAAGAGTACAGTCGTGTGGGGCCTGCTGGTAGTCAGTTCTCTTTTCCCTTCCAAGTGAGCCAGAAATATGACACTTTCAGATGTTGATTACTGCCTGTATCTATGGGATTTCTTCTCCCAGGATCTTCTCTGGTAAAAGCGATATCTTCAATGTCTATCATGGTATCTGGGGGACAGCAGGTGTTCCCTAAACATTCTCTGAAAAAAGAGGGGCAGATATATCTGATCAAAAGATCCTCTACAACACAGCTGGGAATTATTCCTGTGTGCTAGCCCCAAGCTTTGGATTCTCAATTGACAATTCTATGTATTTTATTTATTTGTATATTGGGGGCGGGGCACAGATCTGAGCACATCCATGAAGGATTATCTAGATTAGGTAGTCGAGGAAAGAAGTCCTACCCTAAATGTGAGTTGTACCACCTATAGGCTATGGTCATAGGCAAAATAAAGAGACGGCAAGCTGAGCATCAGCACTCAGTGCTCTCTGCTTCCTGAGTGTGAATGTGATGTGACTCAGCTGCCTCACTCTCCTGTCACCGTGTCTACACCAACCTGATGGGCTGTACCCTCAAACTGTGAGCCAAAATAGCCCTCTCTCCCTTAGGTTGCTTTTGCCTAGTATTTTTCACAGCCTTAAAAAAGTAACTAATATAGAAGGCACGGTGGTACACCAACAATCCCAGCACTCAGGAGGCTGAGGCAGAGGAACCATGGTGAGTTTGAGGCAAGGCAAGCCAGTGCCACAAGGCCAGATGTTTGCAACAAACAAACAAATACACTCCCCCACCAGAACTCTATACCAGTGAAAAAAGACGAAAGATAAACAGAGAACAGATAGGACAAACAGAAACACAGCACAGTAAAGATAAACTAACCATATTTGTAAAAATCACATTAAATATAATTAACTTATCAAATGTTATATAAAAGAAGCAAATTTTATTTATTTTTTATATTTTTGAATTACAAAAAAAATTTCATTGTTTTTTTAACTATTTTTTAAAGTTATGGATTCTCCTAAGAGTCATGGATCTCATTCTTTTGATCAAATGCTTGTCTTTCTAGCATTCTCCAACATGATTATATTAGTAAAATGCATACAATATACGTGCTTAGTAAAAATGTCAATTATTTTGAACTTTTCAGAACATATAATTTCTCATATAAAACTTATAAGTACTCATAATAGTATATTCTACTTTACTAGTTACTAATGACAGAGACTTGGGATTTCTTCATTTAAGTTTTCAAAAGTTTTTTTTTTCTCAATACATCCTGACCAAAGTTTCCCCTCCCTCCACTCCTCCTACTCTCCTCCCCCTCCCCTCTCACCCAGATCCACTCCCCTTCAGAAAAGATCAGGCCTCCCAGGGATATCCACTGAACACAGCATAATAAGATTCAATAAGACCAGGCACAAATCCTCTTGTCAAGGCTGCTGGGAGAGGTAACCCAGCAGGAGGAAAAGGGTCCCAAGAGCAGACAAGAGTCAGAGAAACCCCCACTACACTATTAGAACACCAAGATAACAATCATAAGATACATGCAGAGGACCTAGGTTAGACCCATGCAGGCTCTGTGATTGTCACTTCAGTCTGTGAGCCCTTGTGAACCCTTCTTAGTTGATGTCTGTGGGCAATGCAGAAATGCATTGTATATGTAAAGAAATGAGGCTGGTAAGATGACTCAGTGGTTAAAGGCATCTGCCACAGAGCTGGAGAACAGACCCCGCCCCCAAGTTGTCTTCTGTGTGAACACATGCAATTTAAGATTAAAAAAGAAAAGACCAAGGAAACAAGTTAAAATAAAAGGATACCATGCCAATACCAAAAGGAAACCATGTGACTATCTATATTAACATCTGATAAAATAGACTTGGGGAGGGGAGTATAACCAAGAACAAAGATCATTTTAGAATCTTCTACTCATCAAATAGACATAATGGCCCAGCTGTTTATGTCTCTAACAATGGTTTGAAATGCTTGATCCCAAAAGTGATAGAACCACAGGGAAAAATAGATGCAGGTACAGCTATCTTCAGATCTCTCAGTCACTGATTGAACAAGCAGACAGAAACTCACAGAACTCTAGAATACCACCAGCTAGCTTGTCCTGATTGACAGTAATAGGACACTCAAAGCCTGCAGAACACATGGACCTGTTACCAAAGTAGATCATAGTTTGATCATAAAGCAATTTAAATTATTATTAAAATTATTCAAGCCATACAATACATAGTCTCTAATCACACTGGAATCACATTAGACACCGTTTACAAAAAGCTCTCTAGAAAACTTCCAAATATTTGGAAATTAGCAATAGCGTATTTATAAATAGCTTGTGAGTGAAATAAGAACTTGAAAGGGAAAATATGAAGTATTTTGAGTTGGATGAAAATGGAAACATGAGCACATAAGGTAGTCACAGCACTCAAGAGGCTTATGAAGTGTGAGGATTGTGAGTTTGAGGTCAATGAGACTCTGTCTCACAAATAAACAAATAAAATATAAAGAAAGCATGACATCTTAAAATATGCGAGACACTGCTAGATGTACAGTACATAGAACTATCTTGTTGTTTGTTTTTGAGATAGGGTTTTATGTAGCCCAGGCTATCCCTTAACTCACTATGTAGCCAAGGATAACCTTGAACTTCTTATCCTCTTGCCTCTATTTCCTGACTGTTGGCGCAGGCTTGTGTTACCACAGCTGGTTGTGTATAGGGCTGGCAATTGGTAGCAGAGTGTCCTGAGTGCTAGATAAGCATTCCACCAAGCCAGCTACACCTAAAAGGTTTCAAATCAATGCAGCTTCCATCATAAGATGAAAAGCCACATAACACAATGGAAAACTGGAAATAAAAAGAAACGGAAATGGGGAATAGGAGGGGAAAAAAATCTATAAACTAAAAATAGGAAAGTGCAAGTCCTAATAGCAACCTGGGCTTTAGTCCCAGCACTCCAGAGGCAGAGGCAGGCCAGTCTCTGTGAGTTCAAGGCCAGCCTGGGCTACAGAGTGAGTTCCATGACAGTCAGAGTTACTTAGTGAGAGCCTGTCCTGAAAAAAACTAATAATAATAATAATAATAATAATAATAATAATAATAGAAGAAGAAAGGATAAAACCTCAATATAGACAGAAAAGATTTAAAACAGGGTCAATCATTTCTAAATCCAACAGGAAGAAATTTAGAATAGTAAAAAAAATCAAACAAAGTTTTTTCTTTCGATAAATATCAATAAACTGACAGACTTCTTGCAAAATATCTTGGTATGCTTTCTGTTGCTGTGATTAAGCACCTTGACCAGAAGCGACTTGGGGAGCAAAGGATTTATTTGGTTTACAAGTCTAGATTATGGTGTCTTATGAAAGGAAGTCAAGGCAGGAACCTGGAAGCAGGAGCTGAAGCAGAGGCCATGGAGGAGTGCTGCTTCCTGGCTTGCTCCCCATGGCTTGCTCAGTCGGCTTGCCAGGAGTGACACCACCCACAACGGGCTGGGCTTTCCCATATAAACCATTAATCAAGAAATGCTAGGCCAATGGTTTGATGTTATTTCCTCAATTGAAGTTTCCTCTTTCCAGATGACCCTGGCTTGTGTCAAACTGACCAAAAAAAAAAAAAAAAAAAAAAAGGAAAAGAAAGAAAAGAAAAAAAACGAACCAGCATACCACACTAATCAGGAGAAATGGATGGAAGACTCAGATTACTGATATTAGAAATAAAAGATGCATTGCCCCAACAGATTCTAAAGATCCCCAACACTCTCTCAGCAACAAAACCAGCATTCAACAACTGTTAAAGAAACTGAATGTGTAGCTAAAACCTTCCCATCAGGAAGCCCTATGCTCAGATGGCCTATGACAACACTTAAAAGAAGAGAAAGTACCATTTCTCAAAGTCTTCCAGACAAGTGGACACGGGTCATGCTAACTGTTCATGATCCAGGTCAGGTTTCTTCTTCTTTTTTTTTTTTTTTTTGGTTTTTTCGAGACAGGGTTTCTCTGTGTAGCCCTGGCTGTCCTGGAACTCACTCTGTAGACCAGGCTGGCCTCGAACTCAGAAATCCGCCTGCCTCTGCCTCCCGAGTGCTAGGATTAAAGGCGTGCGCCACCACTGCCCGGCCAGGTTTCTTCTTTTTAAGATTTGCTTTTACTTTATGTGTATCAGTGTTTCCCACATGTGTATCAGTGTACGCTGAGGTGTCTTTGGAGGTCAGAGAGGGTGCTGGGTCCCTGGAACTGGAAATACAAAGTTTTGAGCAGCTGTGTGCAAGCCAGGCACCATATTAGGGTTCTGTGCAGGAGCAACACACCAGTGGGAACAATGGACTAGACCTCTGAAACTGTAAGCAAGCCTCAATTAAATGCTATCTAGAGTGAGAGTTGCCATGGTCTCTTCACAGCAGTAGAACACTATAAATGAGTACAAAGTTTCTGATGGTAACAACAGTCTCAAATGTCAGGGCTGCACAATCAAATGTTCTAAATTGAACTGTATACATTACATGTAAGTTTCACAGTATGGGGATCATGTCAATAAAGTTATTAGTTAAACATCAGTAAATTCCAAACTTCTTACCATTAAAACAAAAACAAACAAACAAAAAACCAGCTAGCTTTGGTGGTACACGCCTTTAATCCTAGCACTGGGGAACAGAGGAAGGCAAATCTCTGAGTTCGAGGCCAGCCAGTGCTACATAGAGAAACCCTGTCTCAACAAAACAAAACAAAGATCAAAGGATATGGGACCTCAAAATGGCTCAATAAGTAAAAGCCTTTGCTACCAAGCTTGATGGTGATCCCTGGAACCCTATGATAGAAGGTGAGACTAGACTAAGTTGTCTTCTAACATAAACACAGAGAGAGAGAGGAGAGAGAAAGTTCCAAAATGATAAGGTCTTTTTTTTTTTTTTTTTTTTGGCCTGTTGTTTTTTCCTTACATTTATTTATATATTTATTTATTTACGTACGTATGTGCCTGAGAGTCAGTTCACTCCTTCCTCCATGCTTCAATCATCAGGCTTGGTTGCAAACATCCTTCTCCGGGATTCTTAGCAGCCATTGACTGCTCTATCGGCTGTTGTAACTCCAACACCAAAAGTCTCACAAATGGTAAGTAAAATTAAATAGTGACTGAAGGAATGCATGCAAAAGTCCCGTGTCAGGGAAGTGCACGGTTCACAGGTTCATCAGAGAAAAGAAAGCTCCCAGGGTGCACTGGGAGACACAGGAGTCTGTAACCAATTGTTTCAGTCTCACTGCAGAGCGGTTGGAGCAGCAGAAGGGTTTTAAACGAAGGTGGATTAGATTTACATTTGAAAAGAATGCTGACAGCTGGAGAAAGCCTGGAAAGATTAGGGCTTAAAAAGTTGGACTCTGCAACAAAGGAAAGTTAGTGACCTTGGAAAACTCAGTGCAGGTGGAGCCTGAGACCGACTGGAGGGGGCTGGAAAGCAAGTGTCGCAAACGGCACCACTCTCAGCAAGGCCTCTCCTTCCGCCCTATGTCTCCAGGGAAACAGACCCAAAATACACTTGGCTTAAAAAGTAACAAAGACATGTTCCTATGCATATTCACGCACAGCCGGCTCACTGCTCACCAGTCCATTCCGAGTCTGTTCAAGAATTGCTCGCCCTGACAGAGGGGAGATCCATCACTCTCAACTCCCACCAGATGCCTTCCATCGCTGGAGGAGAAAGGAGGACAAAGAGAGGCTGTACACAACAGAAAACATAGCTTTACCGGGCCTCTCATTCGGACCCTACAACTTAGAACCCAACCCATGACATGTAAGACAGTGGGAAATTCTGGAATAAGGTGCTTGCCACGGGTGTGTCTAAATGTCTGAACTCAGAACTGAAAAGATTGGTTTCTAGTTGAGTTTTCTCCAGCCATAGGCAAAACCATGGGCAAGCAATGTAACTTCTCTGAGTGTTCATCATCTCAACAATGAAGAGAAGAAATGCATGCCATGCCCTACTGAGAGATGTCATGAGGGGACAGACATGCACCTTACTGAGATGTCAGGAGGGGACAGACATGCCCTGCCCTACTGAGATGTCAGGAGGGGACAGACATGCCCCACCTTACTGAAATGTCAGGAGGGGACAGACATGCCCCACCTTACTGAGATGTCAGGAGGGGACAGACATGCCCCACCTTACTGAGATGTCAGGAGGGGACAGACATGCCCTGCCCTACTGAAATGTCAGGAGGGGACAGTCATGCAAGAAGAGTTCTAGATTTTGTGAGGCCAGAACTCACAGAATTTCAATGAGCTCCTTAAGAAAGGAATATGAACACAGCTGGGCAGTGTGGTGCATGCCTGTAATCCCAGAGACAGAAGGATCTCTGTGTAGGAGGCCAGCCTGGTTTACAAAGCAAGTTCCAGGAAAGCCAGGGTGACACAGAGAAACCACCCTAAGGTGGGAGGATATAAGCACAGAAGTACAAAAGTAGATACAAAATCTGAATGTCTACTTATACAAGTAAAAATTTACACCCAAAGCCCCAGACCTGAGAGTTGACATACACGGAAAACACCACACAATCTTTGTTTAAAACAGGATCTGGCTGTCACTCAGGCCTCAGCTCTCAGGCCTTTCAAGAAGCTGGGATGACAGATGTACTCCACTGTGCTGGGCTAAGCAGCACATTCTTTAATCTTTTTTTAATATTTATTTTTATTAATGTGTACCTGTATCTGGGTGAGTATAAGCCACATGTGTGCAGACACCCATGGAAGCCAGAAGAGGGCACTGGATTGTAGGTATAAATTTTTTGCAACCTACTTTTAATAAGAGTTCAACCTCTCCTCTAGTCCACTACCCAGCAGAGGCAGTGGAAGAGAAAAGTTATTAGGATATGGGGGAAGTGGACCTGTTCAGCAATAGTTCTTTCGGGGCTGAGCTCAGTCTTCTTTGGCAGCAGTTCAGTCCCATAGCAAACACCAAATACAACTCAGCAGGTATAGTCCAGTCCCCTCAGCAGGCAGATACCCAAGTATGAACACCAACTGGACTGAGGAGAGGCCTCGGAAGCCACATGATGTTGAAGGAGCCTCACAAGCAGTTCTTATTCTTGTTCACTGAGTTTCTCTCAATGGCATCGTTACCACCAGTTGAGCTCAACAACGCTATGAAAGGCAAACCAATGCACGCGTGTCGTTAGTGAAGAATATTGTGGTGGCAGAGCAATGCTCATTGCTCATCTCCCACTGTCTGTGGGGTCATATTTATACTCCTTCATCACAGGTCCTTTCACATGTTTGCTGTATCAAAGCATCCTTTCACCTGTGTCTGCTTTACCAAGACACCCTTTCACCTGTGTGCTCCAGCAAACCATCATTTGACATAACTAACTTCCCAAATAAACTAGAAGTTTCCACTTTACTGGATGCCTTGGATCTAGAAGACACAGGCAGATGTGAGCTGCCCAGTGTGGATGCCTAGAACCAAACTCAGGTCCTCTGGAAGAACAGGAATTGCTCTTGACCTCTGAGTCATCTTTTTAAGTCCCATCTTTAATGAGTCTTCAATGACAACCACAATTTTACATTATTTCCTCATGATTGATCAAAATGTGTTATTACAGTTGTGCAGTTCTTACCCTCGGGATATTCTAGACAGCCCCAGGTGATTCCCGAAGCTGCACAGAGTGCCAATTCCTATGCATACTAAATGCATAGGAATTCATATGTTTCCCCTATATATACATACCTATAATAGATTTAAATTTCTAAATCCGTCACAATGAGACAGATTAGAGAGGACCACTACCGGCTGAGGTACTGGAGTAGCAGCTAAGGGGCCCTGTGAGATACTGTTAAACTGCTGTTAAAAATGTGCACAATAGGGACCTCATAAAGTTGCAAAGCTTCTGTAAGGCAAAAGACACTGTCGATAGGACAAAACGGCAACCAACAAATTGGGAAAAGATCTTTACCAATCCTATATCTGATAGAGTGCTAATATCCAATGTATACAAAGAACTCAAGAAGTTAGACTCCAGAGAACCAAATAACCCTATTAAAAATGGGGTACAGAGCTAAACAAAGAATTCTCAATTGATGCATACCGAATGGCTGAGAAGCACCTAAAGAAATGTTCAACATCCTTAGTCATCAGGGAAATGCAAATCAAAACAACTCTGAGATTCCACCTCACACCAGTCAGATTGGCTAGGATAAAAAACTCAAGTGATAGCAGATGCTGGAGAGGTTGTGGAGAAAGAGGAACACTCCTCCATTGCTGGTGGGATTGCAAGCTGGTACAACCACTCTGGAAATCAGTTTGGTGGTTCCTCCAGAAATTGGACATAGTTCTACTGGAGGACCCAGCTATACCACTCCTGGGCATACACCCAGAAGATGCTCCAACATGTAATAAGGACATATGCTCCACCATGTTCATAGCAGCCTTATTTATAATAGCCAGAAACTGGAAACAACCTAGATGTCCCTCAACAGAGGAATGGTTACAGAAATTGTGGTATATCTACACAATGGAGTACTATTCAGCTATTAAAAACAATGAATTTATGAAATTCTTAGGGAAATGGATGGATCTGGAGAATATCATCCTGAGTGAGGTAACCCAATCACAAAAGAACACACACAGTATGCACTCTCTGGTAAGTG
Organism: Hylomyscus alleni; assembly: GCA_019843855.1. Lineage (NCBI taxonomy): Eukaryota > Metazoa > Chordata > Mammalia > Rodentia > Muridae > Hylomyscus > Hylomyscus alleni. Next base: position 14,505 of record JADRCC010207070.1, read on the forward strand.
GTTATTAGCCCAGAAGATTGGAATACACAAAGTACAATCCACAAACCACAAGAAACT
>JADRCC010207301.1:0-10923 GCA_019843855.1 Hylomyscus alleni
TTTTTTTTTTTCAAAGCCCATTTACGTTGTAAATGTAGCTCTACACTGACTCTCGAATATACTGTGCTAACAGCAGCTCGGAGGACCCTCCAGCAGATGGCAGCAGAGACTCATGGATACGTTTCTTTACCTAGGAGTCTGGCGCTCTTGCAAAAGACTTCATCTGTACAGGACTCCCACAGCAGACTTATCCCCCATCCCTTATAAACATCTCAGACAGGTATATGACCATCTCTGTGTGTTTAACAGACCAGGAATTCTCTGCCCCTCTACCCGAGTTATGTTAAGTGATCTGTCTGGTACTGTGTGTGACCAAGATTGCTTAGAGAGAAGGTCACATATCCCTTCACAGATGCCACCACATTGTTGCCGATTGACCCACAATATTAGCTTGACAGTGATTAACAAGAAGGTAAGATGCCCTTGCTTGGGGGTGATTTTCAGCGTATTCATATTCATAGATTTGTTGATAGTTTATAAATGAATTTCATTTTCTTGCCTTGGTTTTTTTTTTTTTTTGTTTGTTTGTTTGTTTTGTTACCTCTGCAAGGGTTACTGGAATACAGTCTTGTTGCCCAGGTAGAAATGAAGACCCTCTCTTCTGTCCCTGTGGTTTCTCTGCAGGGTCTTTTTGAAAAATACTGTTTATGCTTCATGATCCACAGACTGCACGACACTCCATGCCCTGTGTGGATTTTCCAGCCAGTTTGACTGGCAGGAAAAAATTTCAGGTTCATAGAAATTCATGATAGAGCGTATTTTCAAGTGTCAGTTCTCATAGAAGCCAAAGAGGTTTCAAAGGCAGCAAGGGGGGGGGGGTGTCGTCGTGACTATGTGGGTCTGCTCCGGGAAATGGTGGCATCTCCTGTGCTGGATCTGGTTCTGTAAGTTTTCAGGACCAGGGAAAAATGAATCAGAACACATTCCCAAATTATTGAGCCTTCGAGATGGTGACAGCAGAGAATTATATCAAGTCTAATCTTTTGAGGAGAAAGCCACAAGCGACAGCACAGGTTTAGTGTCAACGAAGTCAGTTTTCTCTTTACTTCTGCCTCCTTTCTCTATGTATGTGTGTATGAGAGAAGAGGGTGGGGCCGGGGTAGTGGGAGAGCTTTTTTTTTTTTTTCCTTAAAAATACTGCTTTTGTTGTGTAAACCCTGAATGGCAGTGATTTCTAGCTACAGCTTCATTGACATTCTGGAACGTGATTCTTTACTGCGGGCCGTGACCGGTGGTCCCTTCGGATGTGCTCAGCGGCATCATCGATGTTCGCTACATTCTAGTTGCCAGCTCCGGGTCTTCCAACCGCTGCGGTGACGATCAAGAAATATCCTTTAGACACTGTCAAATCTCCTGGTGGGACAAGATCTTCCTGATTGATGATGACTCCTGCTTTAAGGTTTAGAACCCTTCCAAGGACAGCTTCACCTTCTCTCTTGCTTCCACCTTGCAGGGCATAAGGAAAAATAAAGGCCCATAGGGGCGGAATTCCAAAACATCCACCGCAGGCAGATCTGTGGGGTTTAAGGTGCACCCTGACATTCTGCACATGCTCAGTTTGTCCCGGTTGCCTGGCGCGGCTATTCTTTTCACGCAGTGTCTCTTCTCTGAGCTCTGAAAATGTATCCTTTAATCTCGGGCTCAGAAAACCCCTTGACTGTGGAAGGAGACACCAAAGGCCTTCCAGTGACAGGCGGGGAGAGGGCGGGTTTGGATTTCTAATTTGCTTTCACATCTTAGCCTGTTTTTCTTTCACAGGGCTGTTCCTCTGTAGACCTTGAGTATGAATAATTCCGCATAGCCTGAGGGAGAAGCAGGAGGCTGCCTTGTAGGGTTGTTTGTACTGTAAAGAAATAGAAAGTTTAAAAGCTTAAGCGAAGCCTATGTGCTTGGAAATGGCGGGAGGTCCAGCATGCCTTTTAAAAATTACTCAGAAAGCTGACAAACTCTTGAAGGCAGGGAGAGAAATTGCCAACTTCACTTTTGGAAGACGTCCTTCGCTATCCTGGGTTGAACAGCCCCCACACATTGAGCCCACGTACAGAGCGTCCCAACCGATTAAATAGTCATGGAGATATACTCTTAGTTCTATATTTGAGTTATCAACTGGAAGGCTGGAGTAAGCACCAGGATTGTCTAGGAACTTGCTAGTCAGCTGTTTGAGAGATCTGAGAGCTACTATTTTGTACTCGGATAGATACTGGACGATGGTTGTTCAAATTACATGATAAAGAGGTCCAGGCTCCTAGATTTGAGTGCCAGTGGGGTCCTTAGTAGGGCTAACTAGCTGGAGACCAGCTAGCTCCCTCTTGACAGCGGCCTTGAAAATGAACAGGTTTTTATTTATTTACTTTTTTATTTTTTTAAGTGTTGCATAGTCACACTGAATTACAGCCATTCACCGATGTGGGTTGGAGGTAGTCCCTTCAAAGTTGTGAGCTCTTTGATGAGAATGAACCCCTAGTAAATCGAGCAATGCGAACACAACTTGTTGCAACTCAAGAAAGAAATGGGAGAAAGCAAGCCTAGAGTAGGTCAATTAAAATCATCACATTAATGAAAAGGCAAATTGGTAACAAAGTTTTAGTAAAACAAGAAAAACAATGCGCAGTGGCAGAGAAGTTTGGCTTCCCAGTCTTTCCTCTTTCTAAAAAACAAAAAACCTCTTAAAACAAACAAACAAAATCAAAAAACAATAACATCAAAACACCCCAAATATGGCTGGAGAGATGGCTTAGGGGTTACAGCATCTGTCGTTCTTGCAGAGGACTTGGGGTTTGACCCACCATCCAGTGGAGATTCCCAATCCTCTGTAACTGCAATTCTAGGATGCCCGAACTCCCCCTTCTGACGACCGAGGGCATCGGGCACACAAGTGGTACACAGACAAAACACTCATATACATAAAAATGAAAAAGATTTAAAAGTTAGCTGGCTGGTGGTGATGGTGCACATCGTTAATCCCAGCACTTGGGAGACAGCCGGGTGTTTGTGAGTTCGAGGCCAAGCTGGTTTTTAGAGTGAGTTCCAGGACAGCCATGGCTTCACAGGGAAACTGTCTCAGAAAACAAAAGCAACAAAAATTTTATCTAGCATTTAAATGTGTGTGTGTGTGTGTGTGTGTGTATGTGCATATATGTGGATGCTTGTTCCTGTGTATGTGTGGACACCAGAAGAGGGCATCAAGTGTCCTCCTCAATTGCCATCAGCCCATTCCTTTGAGATGGGGTCTCTTCCTGGATCTGGGGCTTGCATTTTCTCAGCTAGACCAGAAGCCCTGAGGCTCCAGTGATCCTTTGGTCTCTGTCCTCCCTTCGGTTATCCCTGGAGTATTTGCAGGACTCCTGGCTTGTTGCGTTGGTTGGTGCCTGTATCTGAAACACTGGTCCTCAGGATTGCACAGCAAATGTTCTGCACTATTTCTCTAGATCACCACTTTCTCCAGTTCTTGAGGGGGATTTCTTTGCTTTTGGAACTAATGTATCACATTGGTGTTTCAATCTGTTGAATGTCAATAGAGCGACTGAGAGCCTTATTTTCCTCATGACTGTTACCCACCCCGCTGAGGAATCAGAGCAATGCTTCCCCCCACCCCCAGTGCTTGAGAAGGAACTGACTGCCAGGGAATCTGCAGTAAGTGTAAATGGATAATGAGAGGAGAAATGGGAAGAGAACAGAAGAGAAGTTAGAAGGAGCTGCTGAACTAGACTTCGTGGATTCCTCGGCGAAGGAAGTAAAGGTACTGGTACTACTGTGGTCTGGATTTTTAATGTTAAAGAATAACTTTAAAGGGGAGAGAGAGATGGCTCAGTGATTACGAGCACTGGTTGCTCTTGCAGTGGACCTGGGTTTGGTTCCTAGCACCCAATATGGCATTCACCTGGCATCCACTTCCAGTTGGAGAGCCTGGAAGGCCTCTGAGGGCACTAGGCATGCACACAGTGCACATACAGCCATGCAAGGCCAAACACTCACACGCATGAAAGAAATAAATCTAAAAGAATTTGAAAAGAAATAAAAAGCCACAACATAATCACAAGTCTCTGATATAAATTGAACCAGTTGGTGGTTTTGATTAAGTCATTCATTAATGAGGGAACCTTGTGATGTTACAATGGCCTTAGAGGAGAATTCAAACAACCATCAAGTAATTCTGTAATAATTTTACAAATGGATGCAAAATTGGCTTGTTCCTTAGTGGGTGTGGTGGTGGCGGTGGAGGTTAGAAATAAATTGTATTTGCAGAGGGAAAGATGAATTTTCATGCCTGTAGACAAGTCATTTGAGTTATTATTGATGCCAGGGAGTAGGGCAGATAGAGAGGATCTGAGGATCTTGTGTAAAACACTGCAAAACTACCATGAGAAAAACACATAGAAAAAAAAAACTTTGGTAAAGGCTGGATAGCTTACAACTCCCTTCAGAAGGCTTGCTGGAACTGGCTGGCATTGCTGTTGATGGACGCACACAATATATATCTGAAGATGACCTGTGCCTTATCATAATATGAAAACAGAAAATCTACACTGTGCAAATGAGCAAGATAATCCTGGAGATGTGGCATAAAGGCTCTGTTCTTTGGAAAGCATTATTGTTGGAGTTTCTCAATTTTCTCCCTGCCCTACCCTCTTCATTGGAAGTAGGTTATTTCCTATTACATGGTCCCTCCTCCTGCTACTTTCTATTTTTTTTTTTTTTTCGAGACAGGGTTTCTCTGTGTAGCCTTGGCTGTCCTGGAACTCACTCTGTAGACCAGGCTGGCCTCGAACTCAGAAATCCGCCTGCCTCTGCCTCCCAAGTGCTGGGATTAAAGGCGTGTGCTCCTCCTGCTACTTTCCACAAGCCTTCAGCCAATGTTTGTTCCAGGACACAAGAACCTGGAATCCCTCCAGAGGTGCCATCCAATCTCTCATTGTCTTAGTCAGGATTTCTATTCCTGCACAAACATCTTGACCAAGAAGCAAGGTGGGGAGGAAAGGACTTATTCAGCTTACACTTCCACACTGCTGTTGATCACTAGAGGAAGTCAGGACTGGAACTCAAGCAGGTCAGGAAGCAGGAGCTGATGCAGAGGCCATGGAGTGATGTTCCTTACTGGCTTGCTTCTCCTGGCTTGCTCAGCCTGCTTTCTTATAGAATCCAAGACTTCCAGCCCAGGGATGGCACCACCCACAAGGGGCCCTACCCACTTGATCACTAATTGAGGAAAATACCCCACAGCTGGATCTCATGGAGGCACTTCCCCAACTGAAACTCCCTTCTCTGTGATAACTCCAGCCTATGTCAAATTGGCACACAAAACCAGCCAGTACATTCATACTTGCTAATGTTGTTATTGATACAGTTTGCAACTTAAGAGTTGCAAAATAGTCAGTCAAGGAAAGGCAGAGAACTCACAGAATCTAACCACCTGGAAGCCTATACTTAGAGGATGCCCTGTTTTCCACTGAAGAGGACCTTCTAATCTTTCTGGTCCATTTGATTATTTTATAGTTTCTTTTTAAAAAGTTTCTATAGATTTGATTGTCTAATGATAACATTTTATTTTAGACAATGGACCAAGCTTTCAGGCAAAGAAAAGGACCTATAATTTTCTTTCCAAACAGATTCAACAAGCCCTGATCAAATGTCTTAGGTAGCACTTCGATGTTGGGGAAGGAAAAGAAGGAGGTAACTATGCAGTCATAGTGGATATTTAGACACATCTCTGAGGCAATAGCTATGGCTAAATTTCATCTTGTTTGATCTCTTCTCCACCGGAAGTATAAAGTGTGGGTCTGTAAAAATCTTCAGAGGTTAAAGTTCAGGACAGAAGCATATCATTTTTTTTTCCTACATGTATTTTTAGTTCTCATGTAGGGTATTAGGTATTAGGGCAAGAAGTAATGGCATTGGTAATCTTTAGTGTAATCTGCAAAGTGGGAAGTACTTAGACAAATGGAGGGGAGAGGAAAGGACTGGGAGAGGAGGGGCTCAGAAACCCACAGGCATGAGCACACTTTCCTTCCTTTGGTTAAAATGGTTAGCATTGAGGCATGGGGGGTACATGCCTTCCATCTCACTACTCAGAAGGTGGATGGTGCCCTGTTGGAGCGTCTCAACTTTCTCCCCGACCTAGCCCACTTCTTTGGAAGTAGATTGTTTCCTATTACATTGTCCTTCCCCCTGCAACTTACATAGAGAGACCTTGTCTCAAAAAACCTAAAAATCATCATCATCAACAGCAACAGGCAAAATGACTAATTAGGAAGCCATTAGATGAGAGGGCTCTCTAATGTAAGCTAACTGAATTTGTAAGCAATTTGATAGAAATGGTCATGTTCTAGAGAAAAATAATTTGAGCTTAACTAATGAGAACCATTGACTAATTTCTAACCAGGCCTTTCACACTGAAATGATCTACTAAGGCCATTCACTACTTTAACCAATTTAATATTTACTTTGCTCTGCTTCTGAGTTCACTCTATCAAAATGTTCCTTTAGTGCACTCTTGGTAGAATGCAAAACACCAACACCTGCTCCCAGGAGCTGTGAAATATTGTTATCTGTTTAAATAGATCCTTTTAAAATCTTAATGTGGCTGAATTTGTCTTTTAGCTTTTTCATCAGAATGTTCTCATTCAGGTGGAGAAAAATATCCTGAATTCAGTTTTGATTTTTTTTGTTCGTTTATTTGACACTAGGAAAGACAGAGTTTTTGAAAGATGGTGATATATAGACCATTTGTGCTTCAAATACCAACATGCCTGGCAAGATGTACTCAGGTGGTATAATAGTGGCACAGCAGTTATGGGTGTAACCAACCACATTCTAATTGATATGAGGCCTACTCCACAGGAGGGATTTCATCCCTAGTACAGTAAACATGGTCAGAAGCCCATGACTGGGAAGATCATGGGGCTAGAGGGAACCTATTATTGTTGTTATATTGTCAAACTGTCTTCTAAATATTTATGTTTATTCCTATAGATTTGTGTTGCTTTTAAGTTTGGTCTTTTGGCAGTGGGTAAAAGATAACACAGAATTTCATAACTGGTCAAAAAAGAGCCAAGATAGCTCTTACCCATGGATGGATGATCTATAACAATTCTTTTCATTCAAGGCTCAGGGAACATTATGGAAGAATTGGAAGAAAGGATGAAAGAGCTGGCTGATAAGGAATAGAGCTGGGAAGTGCTGTCTCCTGGAAGTGCTGTGGCTGGAATCAACTCACACCAGCTGAGGTTACCGGCACAAGATCTGAATAAGATCAAGCCAGTCAAAATTCCAACCGTTGAGGGGAGGAGGGAGCTGATGGTTTCTAAGGAAGGAGGATCACTCTGCCCCTGCCACAGTGGGTGCCTAGCCACCAATGCACATGTGGTCAACCCTAGTTAGACCCAGGGAGTTAATAATAAGAACAAAATAAGAAGAGATAAAAATAAAGTTGGGAGGAGACAGAGTAGAGGGCATTAAGAGGAGTTGGAAGAAGCTAGTAGCAGATGGATATGATAAAAATACATTGTATAAATGAAATTTTCAACTACTGAGAATATTTAAAAAGATGGAGATATATGTATTTAGCAAGAAAATTATGTAATTGAGAAGGTTTGGTATTTTATTTTTTTAAAGATTTATTTATTTTATGTATGTGAATACACTGTAGCTGTATTGATGGTTGTGAGCCATCATGTGGTTGCTGGGAATTTGAATTCAGGACCTCTGCTTGCTCTGGTCAGCCCTGCTTGCTCCAGTTGGCCCTGCTTGCTCTGGCCTTGCTTGCTCCAGTCTAAAGATTTATTTGTTATTATATCTAAGTACGCTGTAGCTGTCTTCAGACGCAACAGAAGAGGGTGTTAGATCTCATTACAGATGATTGCTGAGATCTGAACTCAGGACCTTCAGAAGAGCAGTCAGTGCTCTTTACCACTGAGCCATCTCTCCAGCCCCTTGGTATTTTATTTTTATTTGTGTATGTGTGTGTGTGTGTATTGTATATACATATGAAAATTTGTGCTATTGTATATGTACATGTGGAGGCTGGAGGAGGATGCTGAGTGTTCCACTTTGTCACCTCCCTCATTCTTTGAGACAGGGTCTCTCGCTGGACCTGGAGCTATGTTGACAGGCAGCAAGCTCCAGTGTGATCCTCCTGTCTCTGCCTTGAAACGGTTCTGATATTATAGGCATGTGTTTAATACCAGGCTCTTTACATGGCTTCTGAGGACATGAATTCAGATTGTTCTGCAGTTAAGTACTCTTACCACTAAGCCATTGCTCTAGCCTGGCATTTCTAAGTCATGAAGTCATAGATACAAACCCATGGGGGTCATATACAAAATTAGCTCCTAGGTTTGAAGTTGAAAACTGATCTTTGAGAGTTTCTCTCTTCCTTCCTTCCTTCCTTCCTTCCTTCCTTCCTTCCTTCCTTCCTTCCTTCCTTCCTTCCTCCCTTCCCTTCTTTATTTTTCCTCTTTCTTTTTTTCTTTTAGATTAGCATCCCCAGTTGTTTTGTATCACACAGCTATAATCTTTCTCATCCCTTCCTTCCTTCAGTAGGCAAACAGAAGTTTTCATTCTTTTCTTACATTTGAATTTTTGAAAATCCACTATAAATAATAGTAATAGGTTTTAATGCTACAGAACAAAACAATTTGGCATAAAAAAAAGTGCGAAAGAAGATACAAATTTGTCTTTAAAACTACCCACACTCTTAGGACTTAATGTGTTGCTAACTTGCATCTGTGCAGTTGGAGATAACTTAAAAGCCAGGCATATGTGTGATTGTAACCAATTTTTATAATTTTAGCTTTAATTCAAAACAACTAAGGTTTTTGGATGGGTTTAGGATCTTCTTACTGTTAATTCAGTGGAGGAAAATGAAACTGGAGATTTGGTCTGTTTTCTGAGTAAACACAGTGACAAAAGTATATCTGAAGCTTGAGAGCAGTTGAGAATTTGAAATTTTTTTTCTTATGGGAGTGGTTAGCAAAACAATAGAGTTAAGTCAAAACTGAGAACCATCTCTTCTTCCATTGTATTTCTATCAAGCTCATTACCTCGAGAAGTCAGCTCAGAATCATTAATTTAAAAAGGCTTGTTGTTGAATTAATGGAACTTAACACTCTAAATTCTCAGGTGAATTAAATAAACAACCCATCTAGTTTCCATGGGAGATACTGATGTCTAGTCTAGATCTCCCAAGTTAATCCGACAGGGTTTACTAAATCAGGGGAGAAGGGCAGAGTTTGACACGCGGAGTGATTTATGTCTCTGGTCCATAGGGAAAAGGCAGGCAACAATCAATTCAAGACTCAGAAATGTCACCATTTTGGCTGTGTGAAGAAAGCAATTCATGCTGTGTGCTGAGCAGCATCTCTCCTCTGGTAGGTGAGTCCACAGTGATGAGCATGCGGTCGGGGCAAGTGAAGCAGTTTCCTTCTTGTGATGGACTCTGAAGTTAGGGAAGAGTGGATTATTCAATACCTCTCAAGATTCCAACACCAGCACCGAGGGAATGTATCAGTTAGGGTTTCAGTCTTACTGTATCTCATGGACAGAAAAGCTGGGGAAAAAGAAGCCAGAGAGAAAAACAGACCCGGAGAAGCTCCTCAGTCCCTTAGTGGTCAGTCACTCACAGGGTACCTGGCCATGGCTTCAGCTATCTTAGTGTCTTCATGTCCTTTGTTGCTTGTAAAAGTGATTAAAAGACAAGAGCTGTCCTCTGGGAGGTGGAGACGTCAACTTCTGCTTTGAACTGATACAACTGTAAGACTGGAATATCCCTGGATGGCCATTCCAGACCAACCCAAGTGTCACATCGGTCTGCTGCTGCTATTCTTATTATAGGAAATTTATCTCCGCTTTGACAACAGTGGCTGCTGTAAAATCACCTTTCCAGGAACAGTAGCTACAAGAACCAGAGCTGCCTGCAGTCCCCAAATGCCTACCATTGGCTGCCTTCTGGGCGGCTAGGGGATCCCAGTTTCTGGAGTTTCTTTCTTTGCCTGAGGTGTGAGGCTGACTGTAATGAGGATGCCAAGTCAGAGGCACTCCCAAAGGAGAAGAGCGGAGATATCCTGAGTGGGAAGAGGTGGACGGAAGGGCTGCAGTTCCTAAGCTGTGGTCCACAGTCAGGAAGAGTGAGCTTGGGTAATTCTGACTTAACGTAACCCACCCACGTCAGCATGCCTTCCCGCGCCTGGGGACCAAGTAGACACGGCCAATGAAGGTCACTGTTTGTATTCTAGGACCCAGGTCTTAGAAAAGGACAGGAAAACATTTCAGGGCATACTGAGAGTGTCTGTTGCGACATCCTCTAGGTATAATTAATGACCATGATGTGACCTAAGGGGTGTGGTTTTAAATTAATGAGGCTGGCTCTTGGGTGCGGATTAAGTAATTTGTGCCTTCTTTATGGTAACACTTCATTTAAAATTCTGCAAACAGGGAAAAACAAACCAGTGGGAGACAAGAGAAAAACCCTCATCCCAGGACAGAGGCTAGAACATTTGGCTCACAGCTGGGTTACCTTTACCCCAACTATGACAGCACTTGTGTACAATGAGATGAAGGGCACTCAAATTCACCCAATATTTTAAAAAAATGAATAAAAATTATTTTTTCAAATTATGGTAATGGGACAAATAATCCTGAAATAGCTGAAATATGGTAAGTTACTCTAAAGTATGTCTCTTTAGCACAAGGATTATTTTTGAACTATGTCTCAGGAAACTCAAGACACAGGAGACATTCGGAAGACAGACAAGAAGTTTATCTACAAGTGAAATTTATATCAATAAAGAAGTCTCCAGGTACATTTCATTGTGTGTGGATATGAATAGTCCATGGGATCTGTTCCAAAACTGATCATTTGCCAGGTCAAAGGAGGAATATGTACATTTTAATTTTTTGTAAATACAGGCAACATCTCCCCCCCCCCCC
>JADRCC010207370.1:0-14841 GCA_019843855.1 Hylomyscus alleni
GTCAGCACACAAAAGCTGTGTTTCTGAGGTGGCCAAGGTTGTACCTCAACTGGCAGTGGAACTTGGTGGTACTGGTTTTGCAGGCACAAAGGGGTCATGGAGAACAGCTGAGGCACTGTGAGAGGCCAGGAAAGGCCATTGGTGAGGGTACAGCCTCAGTGGCATTTGAAGGCTGAGAAATGAAGGGGGTCATGAGAAAAACTTGGAGCTTGGCACCATGAAGAGAGCCTATGAGAGGCTGTTGGTGAAAATGCAGCTCAGTTGCAGAAGACTCCAGCATTCTGGAGATGCCAGTACCATGGGAGGACCACCAATAACAGCAGCAGCAGTGGAGTGGAGCCAGCTGGAATCTAGAAGACAAGCTGTGTGCGCTACAGAGGGCAGAACATTAGAAGTGACCCAAGCCCCTCAGAGGAGCCCAGAAAATTGTGAGTGGATCCCAGATATTGGGTATAGTGTTCTTTACACAGTTAAGAGTTTGGTTTTACTTTGGTTTGATTGTGACTGGGCCCTGATTCTTTTCTCTTGAAGTAAGAAAGTATTTTATTTAATTTTGATTTTTACTGACGCCTGCTGCTGAGAGACTTTGAACTTTTAAAAGAGATTTTGGCTTTTAGAGAGTAGATATTTTAAAGAGACTAAAATGCTCATGTGTCTGAATTTGTAAAGATTGTGGTATTTTTAAAGTATTTATGGTTTTAATGTGAGATCTTGGGGATGAATAAGCAAGGAAAGGCTGTGGCTTAATAGTGATGTGTTTGTGTGTCGGGTAGGAAGGGTGCAGGCTAGTCTATATCAACTTGACACACGAACTTGAGTTATCTGGAAGGAGGGGACCTCCGCTGAGAAAATGCCTCCATAAGATCCATCTGTAAGGCACTTTATTAATTAGTAATGGATGGGTGAGGGCCCACTCTATTGTGGTGGGGCCACCCCTGGGTTCTATAAGAAAGCAGGCCTTGTAAGCCATGGGAAGCAAGTCAGTAAGCAGTGCCCTCCATGGCCTCTGCATCAGCTCTGGACTCCAGCCTTCAGCCCTGCTTGAACTCCTGTCCTGACTTCCTTCCATGATGAACTGCAATATGGAAGCAAATTAACCCTTTCCTCCCCACTTGCTTTTTGGTCATGATGTTTCCTTGTAACAATAGAAACCTTAAGACAATGCCATTATTTTGTTCCACAAAACATCATCTCTATAATTTAATAACTTGAATTACTTATTTTTGTCGATTTTTGCAAATTTGTTATTTTCTAAAATCTAGTTTTTGGTGTGGCTGATTTTTCTCTACTTGGCGTTTTTGTACTTATACTTTCTGCTAGTTCCAGGTTTGTTGCTTTTCTTGTTCGTTAAAGTGAAATATTGTTATCAATTTGAGATTTTTGAGATGAGGCTTCAGTATTGCAGATTTCTCTCTTAGCATGAGTTGTGCTTCACTCTTTTTATATGCTTTCTTGGTCTTAGTTCATTAAAATCAACATGCTCCCTGATTTTCTTTGCAGTTTCTTTTTTGATACAATGATTGTTTAGAAGCGAGTTGCTTGATTCTCTTATCACTTACTTATCCATTTTTTTTTTACTGATTTCTAGTGTTCAGTATGTTTAGAAAGGCATTTCACATAGCTTTATTTAAACAAAAAGTGTGCAATTGAAAGTCTTGAGACATCAAGACTTACTTGAGGCCTAACATGTGATCTCTCTTGGAGAATGCTCCATATATACTGAGAGGGAAAATCGATATATTCTGTTGCTGCAGTGTAGGGTTCCATGAATGTCTGTGAGTCTAATTGGTTTATGTTGTTGCTCAAGTCTTCTACTTCCTTATTGATTTCCTGTCTGTTGTTCTCTCCATCATTGAGAGTCGAGTAGTAAAGTCTCCAATTAGTACTGTGGAGCTGACCATTCCTCATTTCAAGTACACCAACATGTGCTTCGTATATCTTTTCAGGTGTGAGCATTTCGTATATACATTTGTATTGGCTGTGTCTTCTTTATAATTAGCACATTTTAGCATCATACATGTCTCTTTCCGTGTCTTGTAACCATTTTTGACTTAAAGCCTGTTTATTTCACATCACAACGATAAGCTCTGCTCTCTTTGGGTTGCTATTTTTTACAGAATCTTTTCTTCCAATCTTTTACTCTATACTTCACATTCTTTGACCCTAACCCGTCTCATGTAGGCAGTAAGTAGTTGACAGGATGCAAAGCTCCACTCTCCTAAGGAAAGAAGATGGGAGATGGCTTCATTCACTCTGCCACTCTGCTTATGATGGGGGTGTTATATTTAAATTAGTAACTAAGCAGAGAAACGTTTGACTGTGGGATTGTTTTCAGTATTTCTCGCACATACTTTCTTTGCCTCACATTTTCCCCATGATCATTTTCTTTTCCATTTACTTGATTTTTCATATCAAAATAGTTAGGCTATCTTTCTGTCTCCATTATGCACGTTCATAGAGTCTTAACTGCTACGAAACTCATATGCTCTGTCCAAATGTTATCAGACTCTATTTTGAAACAATAACTTCAACACCATGCAGGGCGCTACTGCAAAGGGCCTCCTGTAATTGAAAAAGTGGATGCTCTTGATGAGGACGGAAGAAGGGAAATATGAATATTGTTCATCTGGGCAGCAAATCTTTTGTGCGTGAAATCACGCGGAAATGAAATCAAGCTAGTTTTGCTGTCATCTCAAATTGAAAAATTTATGAACCTCGTATGTGATGATAGTTCTGAAGGAGGCACTGAATGACTGGGTGGGAGATGTGATCTCAAGCAGGCTCAGTATGATTGCAGTGTGTTTCTAGGAGGTACAGAACCTATCTAGTCTTCTGTGTAGTGTCCCCTGTAGTGAGTGACACCGCGCCTCTTAGGTAAGGTATAGTTACACCAATTCAGAGACAAGTCTGGAAACCAAGAGATATAAAAATTATTTCAAGAGAGGATGTGCATACTAAAAAGAATATGTTGACTGTTTCTCAGCAGAGCTGATGAGTTAATTAAGGAGAAAGAACATGGACTAGAGCTAATCTCCAACTGTGTTGGAACTTGACACTTTCTGAAGAAGATACCCAGCAGAAACAATGTCTTAGGATGGATTCTCTGCATATACAGAAGGGGCACTGTGGTTTATAATTTGATAAGAAAACTTAGACTTAAATAGGGGCGTTTTTTGGATCCATTACTGTGATGACCATGTTTCAAATAGGTTGTAAGGGCTAGACAATAGCAAAAGCACATCGGCAGTTTGGAAGTGCCTGAAGTTGGGTGTGATAGAGCCAGTCTTTAATGGCAGCACTTGGGACACTGAGGCAGAAAGACTGCAAATTCAAGGCCAGACCAATGGACCAATGGCTAGGCTTGTATCCCAGTGATGGAGTGCTTGTCTAGGTCGGATAAAGGCATGGTTTTGATGCCCAGTAGTGAATGAGTGGATGAATAAAGCCATCAAACATGGGCTCCTGGGATAGTTGGAGCATGTAGCTGGGATAGGACAGTGATGGTGGGAGGGAAAGGAAAAGGAGCTAAGATGAGGGGGGATACCTTAGACGGCAGAGCAGTCTTCACACGGAGGGCATTTGAAGAAGCTGCTGGACTCTATTTTGTTTCTCAGCATCTTTTTCCTCCTCCCTTCTCTTCCAGGTGCAAGGCCAACCTCACACTCACTGGTAGCCTAGGTAACCTCTTGCCTCGGCTTCCTGAGTACTGAGATTATCATGAGCCACCACACTGTGTTACTTTACTTCTTAAATTACACAAGACAATTCGATGCATTGGTATGTGACACAACTATGAAGCTTAAAGATGAAGTCCCGTGCCCATATCTGCCACCTGCCCCACGCCCATGGTTTTCCCTCCCAGGGCACTGCGGCTGCTCTTCTGAAATGTATCCCTTTGTGTCTTGTTTTTGTCCATGTGTACTCTGAGCAACCGATAGTATCAAGTTTTAGATGCATAACTTACATATTTGATACCGGCTATCTAAAATGTTCCAATATAACCAATACTTTCGAAGTTTTCTAAGTCTACAGCAAGTCACTTCATCCTTTTGACTGCTATGTAGTATACCAAAGTATATGCTCCTCTGTGTCTCCTTTGATGGATAGTCTTCTTATCCCCAAATTCATTTTTCTAGGAAACAATGTTGCAAAGGAAATGCTTTCACGTATATCCTTTTAAGTTACATCTTTTTTCACTGTGGAAGGTCACGGGGAAGTAGAATTTCTGCTCCCTGGGTATCTATACACCCTGTGTCAGTACTCTTTCATACTCAGCTGTTATAGTTCCACCTGATACAGGAGTCCTCTTGACCTCCAATCTCATCAACCCTCGGTTGTATCAGGATTATTTTCTCATTCATAAACACTATATGACAGCACTTATTTGCCGTTGTCTAGTATTGGGCAGAACTGCCTAGTTTCATTGCCTTCTGTGCTCCTGTGAACTGCTTTTAATCTTTCCCTTGCTAGTCTGTTGTGCTGCGTTTTTCTTGTGTATTTCTAGGAGTTAAAACATATTTTATACCCTAATCATTCCTTTGCTTTATGCCACGAACATCTTCTTCCATCTCTTGTTTGGTTTTTCTTTATGATGTGCTATTATCTTTTATGGGTTCACATTTGTCAAGTTTGTCAATTCTCCCCATCACGGGTGATGTTTGTAGGATTCCAGGAATGCCTTACTGACTCTGTTTTCCCCAGGCACAGTGACTAGATGTCCTGTCTGTAGTTTGCAAGGTTTGGGGTTGAAGTGTCAGTGGGAAATTCATCCAACATAAGCACAACAAACACTATTTATTTATTTAGCCTATGGATATTTCTGAATACAGCTTAATTCAAACCCTACACTGGAGATATGGACTGGGGTTCCCAGAGTAAAGGGGACATTTGCAGGCAGAGGTTTCAGAACACCCAGGGAGTGTGCTGTGTCAGTGAGACTGAATAGCAGTGGTTTGATGGAAGGGTGACTTAGTCATAGGCACCCTGAGACAACTGTAGTTGCTCTGTCCCAGGTTGCATGCTTGCCAGCTTGGCAAGCATCTGATATGCTAATCCATGGAAGAGAGTTGAACCTTCCTGAAGAAAAGGAAAACATTTTACTCCCAATCATCAGTGAGATTGAAAGACGTTAGGGATGGCAAGAATGAAATATAGCAGATGAGGGAGAAGCCGGGGCTAGAGGGAATCAAAAGCAGCCAAACATGAGGGCTTGAGTGGAATGTGTCTGAGCAGGTACACGGAAGCTGGCCATTCAGCTGAACCAGGCTAGGTGACAGGCAGCCTGGCCTGAGGGCTCCAGCAGCAGTCATTGACAACCCAGACTGTTCAGCAGTGGTTACATGGGGGTGTGGTGAGTCAAGTTCATATCCAGGCTAAGAAAACACAAGCATTCACATGCTGCGGACAAAGTAAAATTTATTGAGACAGACAGAACTGCGCCTACTCAGGACTACAGGGAAGCGCTTGCTATTAACCAAAGAGTCGTGTTCACATTCCAGAAAAGTCTACATGGAAAAGCATTCAGAATACTAGATTTTCTACGTCACTATTTCACCTACAATAGGGACAACAGACTGACACTCTGAATTTGATGGGCTTCTGTTACAGGGCTACGTGTTGAACAGGGACAAACATCAGTGACCAAGAAAAGGTGTAAAAAGACCAAAAACCACCCACTGTAGGAAGGGCTCTTGGATGTTACTGTACAGTGTGGTCAAGATAAAACCAAACCAAAGCCAATGTCAATGCTGTTGTGAGACAAGCAGAGGGTAGACCTGGACAGACAAATAATCATTTCCTGTATACATAGGGTTGTGGGCATAAAGCGGGGGGAACTGAGAGAAAGCCATGTGAAGCCATCCTCATGCTGAGAGTATCTGTAGAAACATTAATATGGCAGACAATGAACCCTGGTGGAAGAGAATTCTGGGGTTTAAACTGGATGTCACAGTAATGAGAGTAAAATTAGAATAATTTGTAGAATTAGAGTAACAGAATCAGCTGAAGGTTTTCTAAAACTAAGTAAGGACTCAGCTCAGTGCCTGCCTAAACAAGTGGCTCGTCATCACAGCCGCATATGCTTAAAAAGTCTCTTGCGCTCACCTGATTATTAGAACGAAAGGGTCCTTCCAAAACGAGGCCAGCGGAAGCACTGTTTCTCAGGAGAACGTAACAAAAGTCTAACTTTAAGTACCATTATAGATAGCCATCTTTAAAAACCCAGAGTGGGGCATGAGAAGCGGCACTGGCTGCCTTGTTGATGTGGGCTCCAGACATAGGAGGGCTTTTGATTTAATATTTTAATGAATCAAAATATCTTCTTGGAATGTCTCTGAAAATGACATCTCATTACCTTCCTGGGAATTGCCTACTGAGTACTCTTCTTCACCATTAAGATAATGTTAAGGACTTCTAAGTGTCATCTTAATGTGACACTTGTCATAAGATAATTAGACAAAGTAAGTGGCTCATTGGGTTCCCACAAGTTTCTCAAAGAGAAATCAATTTGCTGATTGTTAATTTGTTATCTTGTGCATTTTTTTTCCGAGCTCATAGGAAATAACAACAATGGCTTATATGGATGGCCTAAACTGAGATTTCTAATATGTCTTTTTAAATGTATTCTATTACAATTTAGCTGTGATTAAGCACCTGTTTTCTAAATTATGATCAGTTTTGAGAATGGGAAGAAAAAAAACAAACTGGGGGGGGGGCAGGGAGGATGGCGCTGAGATCCCCAAACTGAGCAGGTTTGCATCTCCATAAGGAAGAAGCACATAGAATCTCAGCACCCTGGCTCTGCGTGTGTATCCCAGGCCAGGATTAAAGGGCACCAAGTGTGTTCATTTCCCAAGAGGGCTGATGTCGCTTTGCCCCGTCCTGTTCAAGAAAGGGAGTGCTAATTGAAGGTGGCTTCCTAAATAGAGAAAGCCAGTTTGGGTTGGGAGGCTGGCTCTGCCTCCCTGATCTCGATTTAACCAAATATGCTTTATGCCTGAGTTGATGGTTCTGTCTTGTGGATTGGCTAAAACTCATGGGAGAAGGCAAGGACCATGGAGAGAGAGTGTCTGGCAGGCTGTGGCTGGTTAGGGCAATTAGCTAGGTAGGAAGCAAGCAGGCAGAGCTCGGGGGACTGGCCCTGACCTGAACGGGGCAGCACTGAAGACTACTCTTTGGTACTTATGTGAAAGAAATCTGAAAAATAGAGATGCTATTAGTACTGAAACCAGAAGCCAATAATGAGCTTGGGGAACAAACAGTAAAATTGCCTCAGTGGTGTGTCAACTAATGTTGGTGTGTAGGGGAAAGATGGCGCTGACTAGCTGGCTAGCCTCTTGTGCTACTAGGACTCTCTTCCTAGGCTTTCATGGGGGGCGGGGTTCCTATTAAATAACGGGAGAGGAAGAGAACCCTTTAAAGCCTCTATATCCTGGCCATGATTTGTGGATAGAAAGGGGGCCAAAGGAAACAGTGAAGAACCCTAAATTTTTGTCTAAGCATTATATTGATGCTGTCTTCTTCGGGAACAGGGGTTCAGTGAGTGACACCATAGGAAAAAGCCCTTGGGTGGATAGGGAAGGAAGCTGCCGCAGGTGGATACACTGTATCCTGAGGGGAGCTTTGAAGTAGAAGTGAAGAAATGGCTTGTGAAGCTGCCCACGTGGGAGTTGCATGGCTTCTGTGGGTAAAAACAATTTAGGCAAACTGAAGCTCATCCAAATCGAAAAGGCTTTCAGTCACGCTGAGACCGCATAGAGGAGCCCCTCACCCCCACCCCTAACCTAGGCTGCCAGCTACACACACCAAGAGTCAGTGCAAACTGGACTCCCAAGAGGAATTTCATATCCCAGGTTTGTGTTCTGGGTCTGGAGCAGTAGACTAAAAGCCATTGTTTATCTAAGATGTTTTTAGTATACAACCAGACACTCGGCTGAAAGGTATGTGTATGCAAGTCACGCAAGCACAGTTACCTATCTGTGCATGGGCAAGGGGTGGGGGGAGCATCGAGATCTTAATTTTTAAGAAAGGAAATGAATTCTCCAAAGGGACTTTGACTGAATTAAGGCTGTCGTTTGTAGGAAGCCAGATACAGTGACATGAAAATTAATTTTTAATAATAAACACCAGAGGTGGTAGAGACAGGGAAAAGGGACAGCCTGGTATGTTTTCCACAACATCTACAGGACACAAGAAAAGCACGTAGACATCATAAGGCTGGGAACCATGCTGTAAGAACCACCGACGTGGGTAATCAGAGAGGGTCTTTGACGTTTGAGAGGGTGGGGCTCCCCGCACTGTTGGATTCCACGTAAATCACATGCTAGTTGCAAAAACCTCACAGGGAGAGAAGGAAGCTTTAATTAAGCCAGCCTGTCCTCTCATCCAATGAAAACAAAAACAAGGAACAAAAATAACATCCTTTCTCCCACACAACCATATGCAAATTCAGACGCTCTGGGAAGAGGGTCTTCCAAACCTCAGGCCCCGGTACAGAGAGCAACAGTGGAGAAGAGACCCCGGTGCCCTGGAGTCTTAGATACAAACGCAGGCAAAGGAAAGGACTTGCAGATCTGTGCCAAAAGTGTGTCCTCTTCCTCGTGGGCACTACCATATGTACCCGACTTCGTCTTCTTTGTCGTCATCTTCATCCTCATCATCTTCCCGCACAGCCCGGGTGTGCACCCCCAGCTTCCCCTCTTTGTCCTTTGGTCCCAGCTCCCGCTCATCCTCTAGGTCATCTAGCAGGACCACGGAGCCTCCGCTGCCAAAGTCCCCGGAGGTTTCCTGCTCTTCTTCTAGCACAAGAAGGAGAGACCTGAGGTTAGTTCCTACTGTCCCCCATGGCCCATGCTGGGTCTCCCTACACTTGTGACTTTAGTTCTAGGTCAAACGCAGGGCATTTACTTCTGCGGTGTGGGAGCTCAGCTTGAAGCAATCTCCCTCTCCCCTTTATCCCACCCCCCGCCCCCGACACACACCCATTCTGGCTTGGCCCTGAGCTGCTCTGACCGAAACCTGTCCTGGGTAATTTTTTTGTGAACTTGACACATCTGGGAAAAGGAACTTCAATTGAGAAAATGCCTCCCTCGGGTTAGTCAAACCTGTAGGTCATTTCTTAGATCAAGGATTGATGTGGGAGGGCCGAGTGCATGGTGGATAGTGCCGCCTGCGGGTTGGTGGTCCTGGGCTACATAAGAAAGCAGGCTGAGTTAACCATGGGGAGCCAATCAGAAGGCAGCACCCCTCCATGGTCTCTGCATCAGCTCCTGCCCTGACTTCCCAATAAGTCTTTTCTGCCCAAGTTACTTTTGAATATGCTCTTTATCACAGCAATAGAAAGAAAACTAGTACAGAGACCTAGAGTACCCCAGATGCATCAGCTGTGTCTTGTCTGAAGGCTACAGTCCTACCTACTGTGCCATGGTCAGCCCCCTGATGCCAAACCCATCCACACAGAGGTCATGGTGAGTACCTGCTGGTAGCATGAAATTCCAGTATCTCTTTTTGCATTTCATACTCAACCACAGCCAGAGCTGACTCTTGAAATTCTGTTGTGATCCCCTCCTCCACAGTGAGGCCCCCTAGGCCACTTGGGGTATTGTGGGACTCGTGTCGGAGGCCTTACTCACCGCAGCTTACAGTGCCCTGTTTCCTGGAGCCAGCCAGCTCGTTCCCATATTTATCCACACACCAGCACTGCCCCGTGCTGCCGTGGCACTGTGTGGCTTTGTAGTAGCCCTCCTCATTACACCGAGGGATGAATGCTCCTGTGGGGGGGGGGAAAGAGCCAGCTTAAGTCAGAGAAACAAGCACAGAGGCTTGGGGTTAAGGACATTCAAGCCAGGGAGGAGGGCTTACATGTCGGTGGACGCTCTAATGTAGGGCTGGCAGGAAAGAACTGGGCTGGTTGGTTACTATTTTATTAACATTACAGGGACCTTATCCTTTAAGAGGAGGTATACACTGGACTCTTAAGAAGCTCAGTTTTCAGTTAGTAATAGCTAATGCTATTGAGTAGTTAGATATATTCTAGGCACTGATCTAAACCATGCGCGTTTTATATTGAAAGATGTTCCCATCATCTATTTTTATGAATAAATATACAGCTGGGGCCTCTGATGAGATTCATACCTGTGCTCAAGCAGCATGCTCTCAGCGTGTAATAAAAATTTGTAGAGTGTGATCATTAATCTTAATGATCACCCTGATTGGTTGACATTAGCGAATCCCATCTTTGAGAGGTATCTTTGAGGGCATAACCTAATCAATGGGTTAATCCCTGTATGGATTCATACCAGGCTGGAGTTATTGGAAGTAGAACAGCATAGGAAGACATGGGCAATTAAGGGGGCTGGGGATGGCAAAGCAGCCCTTGTCTCCGGAGTCTGCCTGAAGCCTCGTGACAGCTGGGGATAACAGATTCCACCACAATTAACATTTTCTGTAAAGATGGCCAACAGAGCAACAATACTCTCTCTACATAGAAATTTTCAAGTATGAATTTTAAAGTAAGGGAGAGCCACGCTTAAGGCCTGAGCCCATGTGACTCCCCTTTCAGATTTTTTTTTTTTTTTTTTTTTTTTTTTGAAATTCTCATAGAAAAGGCTCTGGGTTTCTCACGTGCTTCTTGCAGGGGTAGGGCTTTATCTTATCAGCGGGAGTCCTTCTGGTATACCTCAGGAGCCACCCTGGGACCTCATTTAGATTCCTAGCCACCTTTTGAAGATGTAACTTCTGAACCCACCAAAACTGTAACTATGGCTGCTATAAAGACAGCTAAGTGCTGCCCTCCTTGGGGAAGCCCGTGTCTGTTTTAGGTGTGTCTCACTCTTTCCCGATGGACCACCATGCTTAAAACTATATTTAAAAGTTCTTTTTAATAAACTCCAGCTTCGGCTCATACTGCTGGTCCTGAGATTCCATTCTGTGGTGAGATTGGGGGTCTGGCATTTCCTAAGTGGAGGCACCTAACGGAAAAGACAAAGCCGTGGGCCGTTGGCAGCCACACTGGGCTGTCTGTTACTGTACCTGTGCTGACAGGAGCACACGGAAGGCGGGAGATGGGGCCTCATTAGAGGAAGTATGTCACTGGGAGCACATGAACTGCCCTGCCATTAGGGGCTGACACCACAAAACTGTGAGCCAGAATAAGCAGAACTCTCAGGTGTTCTATCACAGTGATGAAATGTTAGTCTGTCTCTCTAAATTACTTCACTGTTTCACGGTTTGGTCCATGTATCAGCAACATAACCTGGAACTCCATTAGAAACAATTGTTTCTGATTCTTAATCAAAAATCAATTTTGATTTTCTCTCTCTTTTTTTTTTTTATTAAAAGAATTTGTGTTCACCTTGTGCTCATGCACGCACTGTGGGCATGCTGTTCTCTCGGAGGCCAGAAGGGGGCATCAGACGCCCTGGATCTAGAGTCACAGGCAGTTGTGAGCTGCCATGTAGGTGCTGCAAACTGAGCCTGGGTCCTCTGCAAGAGCAGCAAGCGCTCTTGACTCTGTAGACCTTCACTGCTGAAGTCAATTTTGAGGGCCAGAAATCCCTTCCCTCTATGTTGAGTTTGGACTTGGATGGCTCATGTTTACAATAGGACTCTTTGGCCCCACACTTGTTGAGCTTTCTCACTAGTGTATTAAAAGAAAGAGAGACCCTTTGTACTGTGCTGGTGTTGTCAATCTCTGTTCACTTCATTCTTGTTTAATCACTTCTGGTTATTGTGTTCTTGGAGTTCTGAGGTGCAGTTCTAGTTCTGTTTATTATTTTTGGTAACGTGTTCAATGCAATGCTTTTACGAGCTTTTCTTTGTTTCTGTGGAGTTTGGTGGAATAGCCCCTTTAAGATTTTTATTCCATTGAAAATACTCTCTAGATTTTATTTGACTTCCTTGACATCTCCTTTTCTCACTTTTGGGCGGGTAAGTCTGAGGCCTGTTTGTTGTCAATGTGTTTTATCTGTGGGGCTGCCCGCTGCCTGTGACAGGCATTTCATGTAAATATATATGTGGATTAATCAGGTTGTTCAATTGTTCTGTCTCCATACTGACTACTTGAGCTGTGTTAATGGTGTGAGTCCATTATATTAATTCTTACAGCTGAAGTACACTGACAGCCTGTAACGTGTCTCTCTTTTCAGAAGGTGGAGTATTTGTTTCCCCGACATTATCGTGTTATAAAAGGGGGTGTTTCCCATGTTCTGGTTTCAGCTTTCTTTGCACATGTGTTTGGTGTGACTTTGAAGATGCTTTAATGTTACAATGAAGACTTCCTGTCTCAGAAGAGATCAGTCTGTCATGTGCACTGGTTGTGACTGTGGACCGCTTGTCCGTAATTCTGCCGCCACATCTGCAGCTCCTGCCTGTCATGGTGTCCTTTTTCTAACTCCTGTTGGCAAACCACCACATTCTCTTCCCTCCCTTTCTTTCACATTTAAAAACTCCTTTATTTCTGATGTTTTGGAAGATTCCCTGATAACTTCTACAGCACAGTACAGTTTACCCAAGTGAGAGCTAAAAGTCAACCTGTATTTTTTTTTCCCCTACTGGGTAAATCAGAAATGTAGCCCAGGCTAGCCCCATGTTTTTCTTGCCCGCAACAGTTTAGAATTTTAATTCTAGCTTGCCATCAAAAGGTCTCCATTTTGAAATAGGGTCTCACTGTGTGGTCCAGGCTGGCCTGGAACTTTTTATATAGACCAGGCTGATCTTGAACTCACAGAGGTCTTCCCGCTTCTGTCTCTGGAGTGCTGGCAACCAAACTGTTCTATAAGCTGTTGTTCATTTAGATTTAGTACTAGGTAGTCTCTTTTGCATAAATTCAAGTGGAATATACTCATAGACATTATCTTAGATGGCTTGAGAATCTGTATGAAGTGTTAAGGAAGTCAAATAAAATCTAGTATTCAATATGTTGGGATACATTTAAAATTCTAGGTCCAAAGTTAGCCCCACTGGAGAAACACTATTTTCTCTTTCTAAACTAGTGTTACCAATGGGAATCTGATGTCAAACTTATTTTCATTTGATGGTAGGTAATCTCCATTTATGAATATGAGTTTATCTTCTCTGGGGGAATTCTCCATGAGATCCTAGAAACTTCATCCCTAACATCACTGAAGCAGAGGTGTCTATTACCACCGTGGCTCTCAGTGCACTAACTTTATTCCTTTGTCTTTTTGGCATAACTGTGTTTTCAAGTTTAATTTTCATTTCCCTGAATGATACTCTACCCAACGGTAACATTGGAGGGTCAGGCTGTCTTTGTACCAGTACATTTAGACATCAGTGGGTATAGGATCTGATTACAATGTTTTTCTTTAGCTGTATACATTTTATGCATGAGCCTTGCCTGCATGTATGTCTGCACACCCCACGCATGTCTGGTGCCCATGGAGGCCAGAGAGGGTGCTGGATCCCCTGGAACTGGAGTTACAGATGGTGGTGAGACACCACATGGTGCTCAAAATTAAATCGGGTTTCTCTACAACAGCAGCCAGTGCTCTTAACCCCAGGGTCATCTCTCTAGGCCCCCAGAATCTATCCCTGCGCATGCTATCTCACCAGGCTATTTCATGATGCCCAGACTCCAAGATACCAAGTGAGTGAGGTAAGGATCCTAACACTGTACTCCTCGCTGTGGGCATCAATGAGGACTATATAAAGCTTAGCTTATATACATGTGAAAGCTCATACCCCAGCGCTGCACCCTCTTTCCTAGGAGCTCCAGCCAGTACCCAGGATCCTTAGTTTTCAGGGAGCATGGGGGGAAATAAGGATTAGATTCTTTCAGGTACTCATGCAATGCGCAGGCGGGGAGCTCTGTGAAGAGAGTTTCAGTCAAGGACTGCAGAGGAGGAGGAGAAAAGGTGGAGAATGTGGGAAATGCAGGTCCCCCCTGAGCAGCAGGAAGAAACCTCAGTACCTAATAGACCACAGAATACAT
Organism: Hylomyscus alleni; assembly: GCA_019843855.1. Lineage (NCBI taxonomy): Eukaryota > Metazoa > Chordata > Mammalia > Rodentia > Muridae > Hylomyscus > Hylomyscus alleni. The sequence continues at coordinate 13,949 of JADRCC010207370.1, forward strand.
TAAGATTGGGCTGAGCCCTCGGGTTGGTGAGAAGCAGGTGTTGTACTAAGTCTGTAATTTAATAAGATTACCGCTTTTTCTAAGTAGGTAGTAATTATAACTGATTATGATTTGTTGTTGCTTGTTTCCTTTATTTATTTGAATCTGAAGGTCCCTGAATACACACAGTTGTTATTAGGGGATTTTCTGCACACAGAAAATAATTCGTACACACTATAGGTGGCGTTTGCATAAGTCAGTCGGGATGAGCTCAGAATGGGGGTGATTGGAGATAAGACATGGGTGAGATTACATTAGGAGAAAGGGTGGCACTGTGTGCCAGTGAGGATCATGAAAGTGAGACATGTCACATGTCATACCTTATAAACATGTCATTAATGAAGGATAAAATCACCATATCCATGAACCTTTGAAAACATTGTAATTTGCATAAACTACTTGTAGATCTTGAGTATATTCTCAAACCCCAAAGCACTGCCCTGGGCAAAATATTGCAGATAGCCACCAGAAGTCCGGCAGTTGAACAAAACGGATGGAGGAGGGATCCAGATGCTGTGCCTTCAGCCAGAAAGATACCTTCTACACCAACAAACCAAGACAGCAGGAGTTCAAAAGCAAAGGCTTTCAAGTTCTCCCAAAAATCAAAAGTTTGAGGCAAGCCACAGAAAGAAGTTATTCTCAAAGGTAGAAGAGGGGGTTGTGGACTATGAGGGGACCCCAACATTTGGAAGACAAGTTGCCAGCATTCATAGAGTGCTTGCATTTGGCACTCTTTAGCAATGATGTGCCCGTCTCCTTAAAGATAGATTAACTTCTGAAACAGTGTGCTGCTCAGGGAATGCACCTGCCTCCGAACACTTAAGGAGACTATCTCAATGGCTAGGCTGCAGCTG
>JADRCC010207443.1:0-19643 GCA_019843855.1 Hylomyscus alleni
AAAAAAAAAAAAAGTGAAGAAGTTGAACCTGAGGAGCTTTTTGAAATGAAGCTTTGTAGCTTTGTGAGGGTCTTCAGCATGAGAAGGCAGGAAATATAAACATGCAGTTATTAGTTACTTAAGCAAAAACCTGACTATATTAGAAAACTACCTCCCCTGGGCAGAGCAAACTGCTACTTTTATGGTTTGAGGGAAATTATGAAACTTAAAGATGAGCAAACTTCCAGAGCCAGGAGTAACTTAGTGTCGACTGAAGCAGGAGGAACTGCAGAGCTGGAGTCTTGCAGTGTAGCTCAGGTTAGGCTCAAGCTTGGGTCTTCTGAGTTGTGAGATTGTAGGGTTGCACTGCTGTGCCTGGGTGATGTGTTTCCAGTCCCTATCATTCTTCTAGAACATTGTCCCAGGGAACAGGGATTTTCCTCTATTCATTGAGTATATGTGTGTTCTCAACTACTTACAGTTGATAGTTAAGGTGGCTCGGGTTGTTTGTTTCCTCTTGTCTTTAAGATGGTTTGAGAAAAGAGGGGTAGGTATGTCATGTAAGCTTGTAAGTTGTAGAATGCCCTTAGTGATGTTTCTCAGCCATCACCCCAACGCTCTTTTTTTCTTCTTCCTTTTTTTTGGGGGGGAGGATATTCTAATTGAAATTATTGTTAATGCTTGCTTCCAGATTCTTGGGTCTTAATCAGTAAATTGAAGGAAGTGCACACAGATTGCATACTAGCAAGGGAAAAGCAAAGCAATAATACAGGTCAGGTGTGCTGCAAAGACATGGATAGGCTCTTTGAATTAGGAAGACTCAGGGCTCCAGGTCCTTGTCTTGGGCCTTGCTTTATGGGCTCTTAGAGGGAGAGGAGGCATTTGATTGCAAGGGGAATTCGAGGGGTGTGGGGTGCGTCTCTGTTTTGCTTGGCAGGCTTTGCTCGTTGCGTTTCTCATGATGCATCTAATTTTAATCATATACAATGCCCAGCTATGGGTGGGCTGAAGATATTATTTAGGAATTCTCTCTAAAAGTTCACTGAGCAGTTTGCCTTACTGCACAATGTACTAAAACTGGTTCAGGCCAGATCTGCCCTCTCATCCTATTCCCAATGTAGCTAGGACTATATTTTGTCCATGAAACAGGGCTTCTTGAAACTTGCTAGGGGAGATTTAGAAACATACCCCATTGTTTGTGGTGGAGTGTATAAGTTGTGGGTCTTGGTATGCTCACCATTTGTGTGGGTAGTGCTTGCTGATGCAGGTCAAGAAGGGTAAACCATTGCCTAAGCAGAGTGATGCCACAAGTCCATAAGCTATTTACTGTACTTCTCTGCCCCCGAAAAAGATGAAGCTAAAACTTATTGTCTGTAATTCTTTGTATCTTGACTCATGATGATGATGCATGTGTGTGACATGCATGCGTGAGTACATGTACCATGTGTGTCACATGTGTGAATATCAGAGGACAGCTTTGTGGAGTTGGCTGTTACCTTCCACCTTTACATGGATTCTGATTATCAAACTCGGGTTGCCAAGGCATTGACAGCAAGCACTATACTGAGCCGTCACATATTTTTAATCTAACTCTGTAGTAAACTTGCACAGTGCTCCCATGGAAGTGTAGTCTAGTAATCATTTGTGTAAATCTGCTAGTCTGGCTGACTTATAAAAAGCACATAAATACCAAGACTTAAGATTGTTCTTCTTCTTTAACAAGGTACTAAGTGTAACAGGTGTGCATCATGCGTGAATATAAGCTAGTCGTTCTTGGCTCAGGAGGTGTTGGGAAGTCGGCTCTGGTAAGTCATTCTAGTTCAATATAAGCTTTTTACTTCAGAATGTTCTTTTCTACTGAGGTAGTTTTGTTTTGTTCTCATATTTAGTAGTCAAATGGAAATCTTGCTCTGAATTCCTAATTCTCCTGCCTTTACCTAATTCCGGGAATGCTGAGGTTGTAGCTTTGAAGGCCACACCCATTCTCTGTGGTAATGAAGAAAGCAGCCAGGGTTTCTTCATGCAGGTGGCAAAGAACTCCAGCTGAGCTACAGCTCAGCTTTTGTTGTTTATGGTTTTTGTTTCCTGAGACCATTTTTGCCAGGTACACTAGACTGGCCCTAACCTTGTGGCAGTCCTCACTTGTGCTGGAATTAGAGGCGTGTACACCACACCCAGCTCTTGTAAAATAGGCTTTTGGTTATTTGTCTTGGTCTGATTAAGATAAGATCCCATAATTTTACAAGAAGTATAAGATTTTTCTTGTAATTTTAGACAATGATTAAATGTATCTGGATGGGTAGCATTTACGTTATATGAGAATTAAGTTTAGGCTTTCCAGAGAGTAGCAGCCTATACATGTGTGTATATTTGCATGTTAGTGCGATATAAAGTAATTAAGGGGTTTCTTTTAGTTTGTAAATGGGTGTGTGTATATATTATATTTGCAGTTAGTCTTTTTCCAAGTCTTTGACTACCTAGTTTTGTATTGTTTTAATGGGCATATTTTCCCTAGCAAGGATTAGCTTTAGAAGAAACAGTTTATGTGGTGAGGGTTGGAGAATGGAGAAGACAGACAGAATCAGCTGAAGTAAAATCAGAACTTAGCAAAGAATACAAGAACATGGATCAGGAGGAGGAGTGGGTGCACACCTGCGAGCCGAGATCCAGAGTCCACAGCCAGCCTGGCTACATGGGACTGTGTTTCCAAACAAGCATAGGTTGACTTTCTCTTTACTGTTAATAAGATAAACCATCTTACTTGGTCATTTTAAATGACCACTTAATGCTATGCGTGGTGGTGCATGCCTTTAGTTCCAGCACTCAGGAGAAAGAAGAAGGTGGAGCTATGGGAGTTCAAGGCCACCTGGTCTCCAGAGAGAGGTCTATGACGAACGACCAGGTTACACAGAAAAATCCTGTCTCAAAAACAAAACACCTGTATAGAACTTGACTACCCTTAGATCAAACTGAGAAGTGTATATAATACTCATATGCTTTTTTGTTTGTGTCTGCAGAAATGGGGAGATGTGTTGACTTGTGTTTGTGGGTTAAAATTACATTGCCAACACTACACAAATGCTATTTGAGTCACTGTTGTGTGTATATATATGTGTGTGTGTATATACATACATATATATATATATGTACAACATATATATATAGTGAGTAGAGTAGTTGTTACATTGTGTAGTTAACAGTGACAAACTTTATATGATCAGTGCACATACGGTCTGGTTTGTCCTTATCCTGAAATACTTTTGAGCCATAGTTGGTTATGGAACCCACAGATACAAATAGTTAGCTGTAATTTAAAACTACAGATTTAAACTAGCATAGTGGTGCAGACCTATAATCCAACACTTGGGTAGGAAAGGTCAGAGGGTCACTGCAGTTTAAGGCCAGAGTGCTCTACATATTGAGTTCAAGACTAGCCAGAGATACATGGTGTGAGACCCTGTCTTGAATAATAAAAATAAAAAAAGTTTACAGGCTCAGATTTGTTCTTCCTTTTGGAATATAATGTTATTTTAATTTTTTTCCAGACTGTACAGTTTGTTCAAGGAATTTTTGTTGAAAAATATGATCCTACGATAGAAGATTCTTATAGAAAGGTATGTTACTTTTTAAAGGCCTTTTTGTTTTAATACAAATGTAAAGACTTATTTTTTAGTTTTCAATTATCAAATATTTTATGTAAATTAAAATGAAAAGATGATTGTTAGTGGGAAATTCATATGCTGTCTCTTGTCATTGCTTGCCTACTACCATCAGCAGTGCATAAGCATTTATACACATAAGTTTGTAGAGCTCTTACATTTATTGTGACTTCACACAGCAGCCCCAGATTCCTAGGCCTTACTCACTGGAAAGATTAATACCCTCAGCTCTCTCAGTCTTCTGGAGGCAGCCTCCAGTGGGCTTCCCATCCTTGCTACATAATGCTTCCTTGAGACTGACACAGCAGAAAAGTGAGTCATGGTGTTTGCTAACACCGTGTTAATAAAACTGGGCAGACATATTTAATTTAACAGTGCGAGTTGTCCCTCTACCTTCTGAAGCACCTGGCCCTCCACTTACTGCGTTTCCATTTTTCCACTTGCCTACCACAAAACTAGAAACTCCTTCCTGTGGCCCAACTGTGAAGCAGTAGTCTTTTCCTTCTGTATCTAATTCTAAATTTTATTCCTAGAAAATGTTAGAAGGGATAACACGGATATGCCCTTTATTTCATAATTAAGTACATTGCTTCCTTGCCTCCAGAAATTGTGTCCGAGTGTGATGAGACAATAGAGTGTCCACGGAAATAAAGGCATACCCAGAGTGTTGAAGGAGAGCTGACAGATCAGAGAGAGCTGCACTGCTGAACTGTTGCTTTTCGACTTGTCTATTTGAAAGATACTTCTATTCCACAGTCAGTGTTGAGTTAGTCCATTGGGGAGTGACTTATTGGGACTTGGAGTTGGCACCTGACTAGAATGTGGGTGCTTTGAAGCTCAATGACTATGTCAGTTACTTTTCTGTTGCAGTGGTAAGACACTGTGAACAAGAAAACATAAAGAAGGAAAAGTGTGTTTGGGCTATGGTTCCATGAGGTGCAGTCCATCATGGCAGCAGAGAGCAAGCTAGGCCTCTGGAGTGTACTTCCGCCACTCCTAGACCTCCCAGACAGCAGCACCAAGTGAGAGCCACGTGTTCGTATGCCTTAAACTATTGGGCTATTCAGCCGGGCAGTGGTGGCGCACGCCTTTAATCCCGGCACTTGGGAGGTAGAGGCAGGTGGATTTCTGAGTTCGAGGCCAGCCTGGTCTACAGAGTGAGTTCCAGGATAGCCAGGGCTACACAGAGAAACCCTGTCTCGAAAAACCAAAAAAAAAAAAAATATTGGGCCATTCTTATTAAAAACCACCTCGGCGACTTACATAGTATTTAAGTATTGTTTGGTATTACCCTGTAAAGTTCCCATAACTTGTTATCTGTTATGCTTTTTACTGTTGTGGATATTTTAAAGTAGTTTTGCATGCATTAAAAGTAAAGGAATATTTTCATTTTTTTTTCTTTAGCAAGTTGAAGTAGATGCACAGCAGTGTATGCTTGAAATCTTGGATACTGCAGGAACGGTATGTAAAGTAAAATTATCAAAGATATGCAGTGTGTAGTACTGGTTTTTAAATGTTGCACTTTCTAAATGCTGTATACTAGTAATAAAGAAATGTTTAAATCAGTCTTATTTTATTTTATTTATTTATTATAAGTACACTGTAGCTGTCTTCAGATGCACCAGAAGAGGGCATCAGATCTCATTACGGGTGGTTGCGAGCCACCATATGGTTGCTGGGATTTGAACTCGTGACCTTCGGAAGAGCAGTCAGTGCTCTTACCGCTGAGCCATCTCACCAGCCCCCAAAGAAATATTTTAAATGCTATAGTGGAAATTTTCATGGTCTGTGGTTGTACTAGTCCATTTAAGACAGTCTTATTACATATTCCAGATAATGTTGACAATGCTTGGGGGTACATTTATTCTTTGATGTTATGAAATTGTTATGTTTGGTAGCTGTCCTCAGAAGTACTTTGAAGTAACTGTTCATTCTGTTACTGTAATGAAATGCCTATAGCCAGCTAGCTTTGTAAATATAAGTGTGTTTTAGTTTATTCTAGAGGTGTAAGGTCTAGGAACTGAATCTGGTGATGGCTATGTTCCTGACAGAACCTCAAGGCAGTGCATAACAAGTTGAAAGGCACTGGAGCATGCATCCCCGTGTCTCTCCCCTCCTGTAAGAAGCCTGTCCCACCGAACAACTTGAGTCCTAATTGCTTCCCAAAGGCCTCACCTCTTACGTCCACGTTTCTGCTCTCTGCATATCTCAGATTGAGGGTTAAATTTTGGCATGTGAAGCCTTTGGGACTATTCAGTCATTGAGACCATAACAACCAATTAGATTTGTAGTATCCAAAAGTAAGGAAGGGATACTGGGTAAAAAACTGTCAGACATAGTTCTCTACAAATGCCCACACCCTAGTGAAGAAGTGTAGAAAAAAAACTGTAAGATACAAACATCCATGCAGACAGCCTGGATCATCACGAATGATGACTCGTGTCATCCTGTACCTCTGGGTAGGTTAAAGGTTTCTCCTAGAGACACTGTATTTCTGTTCCAGTTGAATATTTGTTGTCTGTACATCAGTGGTATAATTTTAAAAGAACTTCTAATATAATTTTTCAAGTAGTATCTTGCTGTAATATATAATTTTTTAAGAAGTATTCCGTGATGCTGCAGTATTCTTCATTATGCTGTTAGGGTAGGTTTTTAAATTGTCTAATTTGGTCTTATCAAACACATTCTTGTCCTTTGTCTTCCAACTACAGGAACAGTTCACAGCCATGCGGGATCTGTACATGAAGAACGGACAAGGCTTTGCTCTGGTTTACTCCATCACAGCACAGTCGACATTTAATGACTTACAAGATCTAAGAGAACAGATCCTTCGGGTTAAAGACACTGATGATGTAAGCACACCTCAAATGAATACTTATATTTACTCCAAGCCACTAGTTAATATTCAGTTTTAAAATTTAAATATTCACTCAGTGTAATTGGTTTTTTGAGACAGGGTTTCTCTGTGTAGTCCGGGCTATCCTGGAACTCACTCTGTAGACCAGGCTGGTCTTGAATTCAGAGATTTGCCTGCCTCAGCCTTCCAAGTTCTGAGATTAAAGAGACCACCACCCGGCTTGACTTTAAATGTTTGCTGCTCAGCGAGATCTCTTGTCTTTGTATCTCCTATTTTTAGATCATGCATTTGTGGGGAAGCAGCAGGGATGTGGGAGAGAAATGTTAATAGAGCAAGCTGTGTATGGCCACATTCACGGTAGATTTAACAGACTCTCCCTATAGCCTAGGCTAGCCTTGAACTTGGGGCAAGCCTCCTGCCTTCTCCCAAGTACTGGGTTGATGGGCATAATCCTTTTAAAGTAAGTTCTAGCCACATTTATCTATGACCATATGGTCATAGATAAATTATATTATGTCTCTATATTGGAAAAGGAACATAATGGTAAAGGAAAACAACCAATATGGTCAATTCTAAAACATTAGATTTAGGTGTTCCTGCAAAGTGAAGCATAATGGACTCTGACATGTATAGATTTCAGAAAGATAGCTTCATTCCCCATTACCTGTGGCATTGGTTCTTAAGTTTGTTTGATCTTATATCAGAATTACAGTAGGAATTGCTACAGAACTTTTGACTCACTAGGCTAGTGTAGGGCCTGAGAATTTGCATTTCTGACAAGTTTGTAGGTGTTGGTGCTGGAGTTGTGAGCAACACTCTTTAATGACCCTTGTAGTGCTGGGCAGGTGGATGTGCATTTAGATCTTTATGAGTTTAAAGTTCAGTCTTAAGTAGCAAGTTCCAAGACAGCCAAAGCTTTACAGTGAGACTCTTATCCCAAAAAACAAACAAACAAAACAGAAAGAAAGAGTTGGGCAGTGGTAGCGCACGCCTTTAATCTCAGCATTTGAGAGGCAGAGGCAGGTGGATTTCTGAGTTCAAGGCCAGCCTGGTCTACAGAGTGAGTTCCAGGACAGCCAGGGCTACACAGAGAAACCCTGTCTCAGAAAAACAGAGAGAGAGGGAGAGAGAGAGAGAGAAGGAGAAAGAGAAAGAGAAAGAGAAAGAGAAGAGAAGAGAAGAGAAGCCAGTCATAGAGTTAACTGAACTAAGAGCCTTTATGGTAGATGCTGTCATTTTCTACACTTCTATAACTGAGAATCTGGGAGGTTTCGTTTTTTTTCTACAATTGCATTACTTATTTATTTAAAAAATATCTTTTAAAAATCTCTTTAATTTTTTTAAACAGCCTAAATTCTTATTTTCTTATTTGAATTTTTTAGAAATTTTTTTTTTTTAAATTTTAATGGACATTAGTGGTTTGCTTTACTTTTCCCTGTACTGTTCTTTTAAAATTACAAACATTAGATATATCCAGAACTTGAGAGGCCATTACTAAGTGTTGTTTTTTAAGTTGATTTATTTCATCATAGCATATGAAATGAGAGCTTACATCTAGGACCGTGAGAAGCTGACGTTTCTGCTTTAAGGACCTTCTTAATTTCTCCTTTTTGTATTGTGCAATTCATTAAACGTGTTGTCAGAAACCAAAAATTGTGAAGTTGGTTCACTCCCTTAAACATTTTGAAATGTTGAAATCTGCCAGCTTTTCATGGTAACACCCTTCGTACTTCCTTTTAAAAAGGTTCTTTGGATTACTGTGATTGGGTCCACTGTGGTATAAATTTTTCCTCTTTTGTGAGCACTTCATAGCTTGGTCGTCCTTGTGTGTAATTGTGTTTTTCCCCTCATGACTGTCTTCGCAGGTTCCAATGATTTTGGTTGGCAATAAATGCGACTTGGAAGATGAAAGAGTTGTAGGAAAGGAACAAGGTCAGAACCTAGCAAGACAGTGGAACAACTGTGCGTTCTTAGAATCCTCTGCAAAGTCCAAAATAAATGTTAATGAGGTATGTGCATGTATACTTAGAATAGCTTTTTATACTCAGCGTAGCATCTTAAATTAATGGAGAAGGCTGGGGAGGTGGCTCAGCATTGAGGAGCTTACTGTTGTGAGAACTCTGGAGTTGGTTCCCAGGATTGACATGGTGACTCATAACCATCTGGAACTCTTATTCCAGGGAATCCAAGCACCCTCTTCTGATATCTCTGGGATCCTCCATGTACATCGTGCACATAAACTCATGATCCAAGCACACATATAAAAATAATAAATTTTTGCCAAATGGTAGTGGCACATGCCTTTAATCCCATCACTCAGGAGGCTGAAGTAGGTGGATCTCTGAGTTGGAGGCCAGCCTGGTCTACCTAGTGAGTTCCAAGATAGCCAGGGATATACTGAAGAACCCTTCTCCAAATATTTATTAATTAATTAATTAATTAATTAATTTTTAAAGAAAAGTGTTATGAAGAACTCCAAGTTAAGCCGGGCAGTGGTGGCGCACGCCTTTAATCCCGGCACTTGGGAGGCAGAGGCAGGAGGATTTCTGAGTTCGAGGCCAGCCTGGTCTACAGAGTGAGTTCCAGGACAGCCAGGGCTACACAGAGAAACCCTGTCTCGAAAAACCAAAAAAAAAAAAAGAACTCCAAGTTAATATGTGCTCTTATGGGCCAAAGGAAAAAAATTTGTCCAGCATATGCATGCAAACGAATAATAATATTTCGGTTTCTTTGTAATGCATATAGAGTGAAATTATTGTTAAAAGGAAAGTTAGGCAGAAGGCTCCTTTTAGAAACCATTGATTCCACTGAGTATTTTAGAGAGTTTATATAAAAGGCTAAAACTCAGAAAGATAGTATAGTTCTTGAAGTAGGTGAAGCCCCATAGAGCAGAGGCACAAAAGGCATACAAAGCGACCGGAAATAGTAAGGGACTTTGTTGTAGGAGATCTAACTGAATTAAGTAGAATTCTTCAGCTCTTACTTAAAGTACTTACTTTAAGGGAAATGGTTTTAGTTTTCTCAAAACAAACAAACAAACAACTTGATACTTGTAAGAACACCGACTTTACCTTCATTCTGCAAAAGAGTATTGGTGTTCTGGAAATGCCTTGTGGGAATTGCCTGGTGTGTTTTGTTTCACTTTTTCATTTTTGGGTTTTGAGTTTGTTTTTCCTCTTTAAAACTACTGGTAATGTTTGTGGATCTTTAATGACCTAGTAATAATGATGTGTTTGCAGATCTTTTATGACCTAGTGCGGCAAATTAACAGAAAAACTCCAGTGCCTGGGAAGGCCCGCAAAAAGTCATCGTGTCAGCTGCTTTAATGTACTGAACGCATTGTAGCTCTGAGCCAGGTACGGTACATTCTTCTCACTAAATGATGTTTAATCCTTACAGATAGATATCATGACTTGGCATGGTGATCCTAGTAACTCAAAGTACGTTTTCATTTACCTGTCATCAGAAGCAAGGTGCTTTGCGTAAGTGAACTTTGTTCAGCACATGCTTATATCCTGGTTCGACCCTGAAACTTCTGATCAGAGCCAGCTTTCTCTTCCCTCTTAATTATATTTAGATAATTGAGACATAATAGAAGAGAGAGAGAGACAAGCTGTTTTAAGATGTGCGTGGTGTGCCGACTAGGGCTTGTGATCTCTACTCACTCAAGAGGACGCCTACAACAAGCCTTCAAGGCAAGAACTCAGTATTCCTGCAGTACAGTTGGGATGGTCAGGACAAACAGGCTCTCTACTTATAGGATTATAAACAGTGCCAAGCCCTGCAGTTAGTGACTCCAGCAGAGCCAGGATTTCAGCAGATTGCCCAGTTCTGAGTCCATGCTCACTGCTGTGCTGCAGTGGGTTCTGAAGAGGCATACAACAGGCACCAACTGCTGTCAGAGTCTGAAGCATTGAGCTGTGAGGTGCATATCAGCAGTGCTGGAGGGTCCTCAGCAGGAAGAACGAGGAGAACCAAAGGGACACCGAGGGGACCTGGTGGTGGTGAAGGTTGCAGCAGCAGTGCACAGCTTTAATCCCAGCACTTAGTGAGCAAAGGGAGGCAGATCTCTGAGTTCCAGGACAGCCAGGCCTACACAAAGAGGCCCTGTCTCAAAAAAAAAAAAACAAAGGAAACAGATTTTTTTTTTTTCTTTTCAGTTTGTTAATACTATTTGTCTGTTAGCCCTAATTCTTCTAGTAAGATTGGTTTGGCCATAAATTTTAATGTGATTTTTTTCTTTTTTTCTTTTTTCTTAAGATTGATTTATTTCTGGGGTGGGTGTGCGTGTGTGTTTTGCCTGCATGTGTGTGTGAGTACCACATGTGTGTCCAGGGAGACCGGAAGAGGGTGTTGGATCCCCTGGAATTGGAGTTAAGGCAATAGCAGCTGTGTAGATGCTGAGAACGGAGCCTGAGTCCAGTGCTCTTAACCATTGCACTGTCTCTAGCCCCCAATTTCTTAGCCTTTTTAATCTTTGGAAAGTAATATAAAAATTTGCACAGAGCTTCTTGTTTGGTCAACTTGGTTTTTCAAGACAGGGTTTCACTGCGTAGCTGTGGCTATCCTAGAACTCACTGTGTAGACTAGGCTGGCCTTGAATTTAATCTACCTGCCTCTGCCTCCCTAAAGCTGGGATTAAAGGTAGTGCCACCACACCTAACTTGTACAGAGGGTTTTTTTTTCCCCTTTTTTTCTTTAAAGATTTATTTATTATTATAAGTGAGTATACTGTAGCTGTCTTCAGACCACCAAAAGAGGGCATCAGATCTCATTACAGGTGGTTGTGAGCCACCATGTGGTTGCTGGGATTTGAACTCATTACCTTTGGAAGAGCAGTCAGTGCTCTAACCCGCTGAGTCATCTCACCAGCCCTTTTTTCCTTTTTTTGGCTTAGAGTTTTCATTGGTCTGGCCTCTAGGAAGGTAGCAGTATAGACTGCCGTCTTTTTTACAATAAAGATGCAAAAATGTCTTAGCTATCATTGACATAAAGACTAGAAAACAGTAAGACTTTATCTCATTGTCTCCTATCTGTTAATGCATGTATTTTTTACCCTTCCACAGGTCTGAAGAACTGTTGCCCAATTCAACAGTGCCAGCATTCCAACTTTAACCCTATCAACATCTTAATGGACTTTCCTGTGGTGGCACCCTGTACGAGGCGGATGAAAGCTACTCTGTCAGTTTGCACATTCTAATCACTTTCCAGTATCACCAGAGATTTTTACTTATATAATAGTTCTAGAGTATGCAGCTGGTAAAACCAGAGGCTACATCCAGTATTACTGCTAAGAGACATTCTTCATCCACCAATGTTGTACATGTATGAAAATGGTGTACTGTATACTTTAACACACCCCATACTTTGTATTGGAGAGTACAATAATGTAAATCCTAAAAGCACCACTATTTTAGCATAATAAAAGAAAGTCCAAAGAGCTCCTATATAGACTACTCCAGATAACTTTGCTTCTTTGATACTTGTAGCTTATTGTAATTTTTTTTAAATTCAAGGTCATTATCATTGTATTATACAAAATAAGCGCTTTGATTAACACAGCTATATAGTTTTTTTAATTTTTCAAAAACCTGTGGAGACAGTGATCTTGTCTTTAAAATATGATAGTCCTTTCAGTATAATGTCTTAGATTAAAGACGTTGCCTTTAATATCTGTTGGGAAGGAAATGTCCAGACTTTTCAAATCTCCTTATTATATGTTTCCTTTTTTGTTTACATAGGGAACAATGTTTATAGTTGTGTGTACAGTGGGGGTCTACAACAAGAAGTGTATATTTTCAAACAATTTTTTAATGATTTAACAATTTTGTAAATCATTTTCAGGCTTCTGCAGCTGTAGATTCTCACTGTGACTCCCTTGCTTGCTCATGCATACGTGTGTCTGCAATACCAAATATACAGGTTTAGTATCTGCCTGTTAGTGATTGTTTCCCATGTGTAACGTTGTGGTTGAGATGTTAACTGGTGGACGAGTACTGTGGATGTGAATGTGGGAAGTAATTTTAATCATGTGTAATTGGTCACAAGGCCTAATTTGCAGTAACTATTGCTGTTTTATTTAACAATGCCTTGTTGCTTTGTATGCATTAACGTTTGGGTGTAAAGATTGTGTGTCCATCCAACAGGGAGCCACAGTATTTAAATTGACCAACCTGATGTTACAACAACTTTGAGGTGGCCAAATGTAAACTAAAAGCCTTAATTAAAGTGGTGCAATTTTGTATAACTTAGCATCCGTAGTTCAATAAATTTGGATTGCCGTGCAAGGGCTTGCATTATAATTACTTGCCACTTGAATGTGTTTTGTGTAATGTTTTAACAGTGCTAGTAAATAAATATGGGTTTACCTTTTTAAATGTAATAGGTGTTATTTTACACAGTGTTCTTTCATAATTTATAACATATAGGTAAACCAGACTCTCTATTCCAAGAATGATGAATGAAAGATATCAGGGTTCAGTTTTGGTTTGGTTTTGTTTTCTAGAATTGTTTGACTATCCACATAAAACCACCCTTTGAACTTTTCTTTGAGAAAGAATGTTTTAAATCAAGCAGTATTACTTATGAACAAATGCCTTTGGCTAGTGTGTTCAGTAACTCTTTGGGGTGGGGAAAGGAGGAAGTATTCAAATACTTTGGGTACTGCACTATGGATTTTTTTTTTTTATAAAATGCAAATCTTTGGGGAATTAATACACAGGAATTTCCACCATTTATGCTTAAAATATAATGTGGTTATACAATTTTTTATGTGGATTCATGCTACTTTTCTTTGATTATCTTTGTCGTGTGTGTGCTATAATTGAATTCTGTGAAATTTATAAGGAAGCTCTTAAACGTTTTCATAATCTTTACCAGCTGTTGGAGCAACTACTTAGTGGCACCTTCTAGTTTGCAGGTGTGCCAATCCTCGACACGTGCTGTTTGAAATGGGACATTAAAGGCTTTCATTTTAAGATGGTCGTACTCGTTATGTATTTAAATTGCAGAGTTGCAGGCACTGAAAGGCCTAAAGTAATGTTCTACGTGCTCTCAGTTTTTAGTCCTTGAGACACATGGTTTAGTAAAGCATGGGTTGTTGGTTTTTTATAATTATTGGGAGGTGCCCTCAAAACCGGACACTAAAGTCATTTTAGTTTAATATTTTCATCCATTGGCTTAGCAATCAGTAGTAAGTGCAACAACTGAAGTAACCCAAGTGCTGCCCTATTTAAATCCATGCCTGTGAGATTTCTAACCTGGGACACTTGACATTCTGTGCTAGATGATGTATTGTGGGTCTTGCCCTATGCTGTAGAATCTTAAACTAACACCTACTAGCCGTGATAACCCAGTTATGGCGAATAAAAGGACTGCAGACATCAGATGTGCCGCAGCTGTGCTGGCCTCGGGAATCGCCCTAGGTAAGGAGAACACAGAGCTGCAGACAAGATCAGGAGCACAGTGTGACCACTTTAATATAGTAAGTCACCGTGTGAGATACAGAGCTACAACTAGGTTTTCTGGAGTTCTAATCCTGCCACTCTCATTCCCTCCCGTGTGACCATGGCCAGGTGTCCTTTCCCGCGTGACCCAAGCTGTCCACACCCAGTGTCACCCAGTACTGTTGAGCAAACCCAGGGCCTCGTGAGTTGTAGCAAGGCTGCACCGCCTGTGCTAGCTGTCTTGTGCTAGATGAAGATGCTGGCAGCGCTCACAGGAATGAATGCTAGTGCAGCCCTGTAGGTCCGTGTGTCCCGCTGCTTAATCCTAAAGGGCTGCGCTTTCTAACAAACACCATTTCTCTTGTACAGAAGTAGAAGCCGCATATGAGGTATGGGAATAACACGCAGGTGGACTTCTCTGAGTGGAATAAAAAAAGGACAAGGGACAGAGCTGTTTTATGTCCCAAGAGTAGTTGGAGAAGCTGGATTCTGAGGGAAAAACCAATTCTTTTTAACATATCTGTGTGAGAATGTTAAAAAAACTTACAGGTTTTGCTTTTTTGCACGTGTGTGAGTTGTGTGTAATACACATTTGCATGTGCAGGTGCACATGCTGTGTTCCCGTATGTGTGGAGGCTAGAGATTTATATCAGGTGTCCTCTGAAGTCACTCCCTCCTTACATATCAGGCTGCCATCTCTCAGGTGAAACCAAAGCTTGCAGGTTCTGCTGGTCTAGCCAGCTAGCCATGTTGTCCAGTCCTCTCTCTGCTTCCTGTACACTGAGATTATACACAGCCACCCCAGCTGCGCAGCGAGCACTGTGCCTCCTACTGAGCCCTCTCCATAGGCAGTTGTTTGGTTTCTATATTAGTTCAGGTTTTTTTCCCCCAATTAAAAGACTGTTTACCATAAAGTGATATTAAAAATTCCATTGCAAATTAGATTTTGCTTTCTTTTAATCATCTCATCTTAGGTGTGGATTACAAACATAAAGCATTGCTACACGTGTTCTTTTTAGCTACTTCATGATGTGTGTTCATTGAGTGTAAACCCCATGCTGGAGGTCTAGCTCAGTGTACTTGATTTATTTTATAATTAATATTCCTACTGCCTAAAAAATAAGTACCAGTTTGTCTCTCTTAAACTGTTAGTGTGCGTAAGACAAATATATTTTTGAAATCAATTGTAGCTTTACAGTGCATCATACTTGACATACGCATGAGCAGTATGGTAAGCAGAAGGAGCTCCTTTCACAAGTGCGCTGGGGGAGGAGACTGCTGCCAAGGCTGACAGTTGCTGAAGCCACCTCCCACACCCTCAACTGGGTAGCTTAGGCTGAGGCTCCATACAAGTCTGTCTTTATTGTTATTGCTGATTTTTATTTTGCATAGCTTTGGTTTTGAGACAAGGTCTCTTTTAGTCCAGGCTGATTTCAGACCTGCTGTGCAGTCAGGGACGACCTTGACCTCATCCTGGCTATGTTTGCAGAGCTGTGAGTGGTGAAGCTGCAGGCACACTCCACCACAAATTAGACACAAAACATCTGTTACCAACCAGATCTGTTTTCTGGCTCCTGGGGTTTTTACTTCTCCTATGTGTTTTACACCTGTCTCCCTTACATCCCCTTTTAGTAGCTGGTAAGTTACTGATCTTAGGAACTAAGGTTTTATCTAGAATTTGAGATTCCTATCTGATTGCTGCCTCCTAGCCATTCTCTGGAGCGTCTGCTGTATTCTAGGCACTGTTTACAGTGCTGAAGGTGTTCTGCCTATGTGGAGATGTGACACCAGCAAAGCTGGTGTCAACCATCTGTTAAACCTGCACATAGCCTTCCCTCTCTATAGTCTGGTTAGTTTAGAGAAACCTGCTATCAAGTTTCACGAACTCAAAGGCTTTTTCTCATTTGCTGTCAGCCGTCTCATCTGTTGGAAAGGAGTGGACAGAACTGTTACTGTTTGTCTTGGTGACTGGTTGGACCTAGGCTAGCTTCGTCTTCCCCACTATTGTTGGGAAGTGAGGTAATTGTCCATCTGCAGCCTTTAGCTCTTCAGCATTTGACTTTTCTGGAAACTACACACTTACCTTAGAGATTTCTGTGTGAGTAATGCACCGACCCAAGTTAAAAGGTTGCCGCAGTTTTTAAATAAAGCAGAGAACAAAAAATCTTTCATGGTTGTCTTCTGCCTATTACCCATTCAGATTTCTATTTATAGTGTGGTAGTGTGTGTCCCTTGTGAGGATTTCAGAACAAGAAACTATTACTGTCAAACCCGTAAAGTGCTCCAGGGCTGGGGAAGAAGTGATAAAGTAAACTGCTGACAACTTAATGACTTCCTCATCCGTGGGAAGGACTAGTCACATATACTGCCTAGTGGGAGATGTGCAGGCACGTGAACATGCTATAGAGAAGGCACTTACTCCAGGACAGTAAGGAACCATTGAGCTAGACTTAACCCCTTAAATGATTTGGGCGTATTACTCCGGTAAAAAAAGAAACCCCAAAAAACATAAGAGTGACTAGAGAACTGGTTAACCGTTACCAGTTCATTCTCAACCTTCCTGATACTGCAACCCTTTGCTCCAGTTCCTCATGGTATAGTGACCCCCAACCATAAGGTCATTTTCCTTGCAACTTATAATTTTGTTACCGTTACGATTCGTGGTGTAAATCTTTTGGGGATGGAGGTCTGTCAAATGGGGTGGAGACCTACAGGTTGAGAACTGCTGGAGCAGCTTAGGTGCCCAGGCTTGGAAAAGAATGTCACGTCTGAGGTATTGAGGATCCAAGGGATTGGGCACCAATGAAGATAAAATAGAGAAGCTGGCAAGGAGTTGTTGTTGGGATACATTTAAGAAAAACGCTTGGGGAAGGATGGCTTTATGTTGAGCAATGACTGTCTTCCCCAGATAGCCACATTTGAACAGTTGCCCTTACTAATCAGTGTGGGAAATGTTTGTTTTCATAAGAACTAAGCATGAAAGCCGGGTATAAGCAGACTTGTGGTGGACAGGCTTGGATTAAAGATTGGTGGGCAGAGAGGGTGGTAATCATTTCTTACATCCCATCCGCCCCTCACCGTTTCTGCTCTCATTCACACTTCCTGGTGGGGGGTTGACTGCTGATCCAAGGCACCGGCCTGTGTAGATCTGTACCAAGTGCCTCAGAGGGGATGCTCACAAGCATCCAGGTTGAGCTGTGCCACAGATACCAGTACAGGCCACCACCAGATGTGACATGGCAGCCTTCCCACGTGCCTTCCCAATAAAGGCCACCCTTTTTTTTCCCCTCATTTTTATTAAACTGTGCTTTGGTACTTTGCCAGAAATGTTTTAAAGATAAATTATTAATTGTTTTCATAATGAGCTGTAGCTCTATTTATCTCTAGGGAGACATTTGTGTCCTTAACAAAGGGATGTTCTAACATATGGTGCTTTAAAGCCATAGAGGCGCATTCTCACATCCACAAATGAAAACAGGATTGCACACTTGCTAGAGACTCCAGAAGAGAGCCCATTCTTTGGCGTTTAAGAGTATCTGTGATGGCATTGAGCCCGTCTGGATAGCCCAAAGTAATCTGCCCAACCTTTAATTGCATCTGCAGGTACCCCTTTTTTCAATTGAAAGTAGCATCAAAGGTTTTCAATTTGGGATGTCAGCAGAACTTTCGGAGGCCATTGTCTGCCAGAGTCTAAATCAGCAGACGTCTGTAGAGGTCAGAAGCACCTTAGACAGTCCTAGATTTTAAGTGCTCTGTGGGAATTCCTTTTTTTTTTTTTTTTTTTTTTTTTTTTTGGTTTTTCGAGACAGGGTTTCTCTGTATAGCCCTGGCTGTCCTGGAACTCACTCTGTAGACCAGGCTGGCCTCGAACTCAGAAATCCGCCTGCCTCTGCCTCCCAAGTGCTGGGATTAAAGGCGTTCACCACCACCGCCCGGCTAATTCTGTGGGAATTCTGAGCAAATCTAGGATTAGGTGAGACATCTATGAGTCACTACCCCATGAGATGGGCCCATAATAAAGGAAAGGTGTCTGAATGGTGGTGTTTAGAGAGAGCATAATTCTGCCTTGTCCTGCTGCCTGGGTAGGGGCTTAGTTTAAGAAATGAGAGGTAAATTGGGTGTGGTGGCACCCAACCTAAAATCTTAGTGCTCGGGAGGAGGAGACAGAAGGACACCTGTCCTGACTTAGAAACCTATCTCAAGAGAGAAAGGGAGCTTCGGGCGTGACTCCTTGGTAAAGCTTTGCCCAAGACATTAGGATTGATCCTCCGTGCATACTCCAAAAAGGAGATGAGTGTGGAGGGATTAAATGACCTTGGCTTTGGAACTCTTTCCTTAGTATACAGCCCACTTCCGTTCTCAATATTCTTTTCTTAATAATCTTTCTATTCTATGCCTGACATAAAACACATGGTTTTTCCTCTATTTCTCTGTACTGTATTTTTCTCTTAAACTGATAAAATTGTCCTCGAGCTGGGGAAGAAAAATAATTAAATGACCTCCTCTGGTGGGTTATGTGAAGTTCATTAATAAAGCTTGTATGAGCCCTTGGGTTTGATCGCTAATACCATGAAAAATTTTTTGCTTCTTTCCTTAATAAATAGACTCTGGTAATGCATGGTGTGTGGGGGTCTAATAAAGTTTGAGCTGGAATCAGATGTGTTGGTGCACACCTTCAGTCCTAGCACTGCACAAGCAGACTGATCTCAGTCTGGGCTACTGAGTGAGACCATGATTTAAAAAAAAAAAAAAATCAGGTAGAGACTTTAATACTATCCGCCACTAACATGCCACTAATTTTATCAATATGTAAAGGACTTTCTGAGAAGAGGAAGTGGCGCCCACCCACTTGCTCTGAAGCAGTACAGGATATTCTAGCCAGGGCATCTAGACAGGATGTGGCTGATGACAAGTACTGACTTGATTGCCCTCGGGATGTCATTCAGACAGGGTGGATATAATAATGTACCAAGCGTGTCAGTCCTGGAAAGCTGACATTTTCTTTTTTTTAAAAAAAAAAAAGATTTATTTATTGTTATATGTAAGTACAATGTAGCTGTCTTCAGACACACCAGAAGAGGGCATCAGATCTCATTACGGATGGTTGTAAGCCACCATATGGTTGCTGGGATTTGAACTCACGACCTTCAGAAGAGCAGTCGTGCTCTTACCTGCTGAGCCATCTCACCAGCCCCCAAAAGCTGACATTTTCAATGCCACCTTCTCCACCTGTCTATCTTCCCAAGGTAGTGACAGGGAAGGTTAGGTTAGGGTTTTTTGTTGTTTTAAGCTCAGTCAGTCCTAGAACACAGTTCTAGAACAGTGAAATTAGCCATCAGTGTCATGACTGCTTTATTGTACTCTGAAAAGGTAATAAATTTTAGGAACCAGATTTTTTTGATAAATCTGTATTAGTTGGTATCCTTAGAGAAACAGCTGAAACAGGTGTTTCAGAGAGGCAGTATTAGACTGATGCTCTCAATAGAGCCAGGGGACTACCTCCAACAAGGACTAGCTTTCTACTGGACGGGCTTCCAGAACCCAGTGGCCACTCAGGCAGGGAAGCTGGGGTGCTGATGGTCTGGAGATCCCTGGGAAATCACTGGTCCTCAGTATGTGAGGAAGGCTGAAGGAGCTGGGTTCTGTTTGTGTAGCCCTGGTGGCTCTGTAGGTGATGCTGACTTTGAACTCAAGAGAGCCGCC
>JADRCC010207507.1:0-14898 GCA_019843855.1 Hylomyscus alleni
TTTTTTTTTTTTTTTTTTTTTTGAGAAATCCAAACATCAATGCAATCCTAGAATGTGGAAACTGTAATACAGAAAAGAACGAACAAACACACTAATTTCATGCTCTGCATTGGAGAATTCTAAATCAAAAGAAGGCCAAGCTCTTCCTGTTGCTTGAACATAAAGCAGCAAGGCTAAATTTTTACTGTCGCCCAAACTAGGTGATCTTAAGAGTGTAAGAAAAGCCTATCTTTCATAGTCTATTTTTGCATAGTCTTTCAAGTACAGCTGCATGAGAGAATCTCAGATTCTCACCAGCTCCTTCTGTTGTTGTTTCTTTTGAGTCAGTTCCCCAAATGTTTTCACCCTGAAGGAAAGAAGACATGTATCGGCTAGAACCATATCGAGGAATTGGCCAGGGTCCCATCCAAGGTCATAGGCAAAAAGAAAAAATTCTCTGTCTCCCACCAGCTCCTGATGTTACATAGAATGCATGCCTAGAGGCCAGTTCCTGTTGCATTTTTTTTATTTGTGTAAGTTCAAAGTTAAAAATTATAATTCATATCTGTGTTTCTACATGATATGCCTCTGTAGAAAAGTCTTTCTCCAGATCTTTGCTGTTTATGTTCAGAGAAAATCCTTGACCCTTATAAATATTCCTCTTTTTTGGTGGTTGTTTTTCTTTCACATATGTGGTTTAGTTGCAGGATTAAATGTGAATGTAAACTTACACACTCCAGAGCACGCTCGTACAGTGTACTTTCCATAATATACTAAGCCATTTAGAATATGTGAACTGGATTTGCTCTTGGAAATTACCTTAGTTAACCAACAGTGCTGAGATGCAATGTCCAAGGTGAATACAATAAAGCTTGGAGTAGCCAATCCCATTAGTCAGTAGAGTTGCTTTTTTTTTCCTTTATGTATTTTTGTGGTTGCTGCTGGTACTGTGCCTCTTTACACTGAAAAAATAAAGAAATAAGTGACAGCCTTATTAGGCAATATTTCACATACTGTCCAATTTATTCATTTATAAGTCAGATGTGGTAGCACACTCCTACCCCAATATTCTGGAAGCAGTAGCAGGCAGATCTTTGTGATTTCAGTGCCAGCATGGTTGACATAGTGAGTTCCAGGATTTGTAAATAATATTTCTTTAAACATTGCTAGAATTTCAAGCTTTTTTGCAATAATATACTAAGGCATTGAATTGCTAGGTTCTATAACACTAACATGTTGTGGAACTAATCATAAGTTTGTAATAACCACTGCACCATATTTCTTCCATTTGTCTGACAATTTTAAACCTTTAGAACATGGTTGTATGTGTAACACAATGCAAAGGGGATGCCAGAGCACTGAGAGTAGTCCTGGA
This sequence comes from Hylomyscus alleni, assembly GCA_019843855.1. Lineage (NCBI taxonomy): Eukaryota > Metazoa > Chordata > Mammalia > Rodentia > Muridae > Hylomyscus > Hylomyscus alleni. The sequence goes on from JADRCC010207507.1 coordinate 1,355, forward strand.
GCTTCTGTTGAAAACTCACACTGTGCACCCAGGCCCATTATTTAGTAATTAATTGTAATTCCACATTCCCAATGAGCTATTAAGTTTTCCAGAAGGGAACTAGAAAATTCACTGTGGCAGTAGTAAAATTAAGACTAGTTTGTTCCTGAGAGAGAAGTATAATACTTCCTAAGACATCAGTGATCCCAAGTCTTTAGCCAAATGCCAACTTAGTTCAGTAAGCTGTAAGAAAACGAAGTCATCTACAATGAATTTTAGAAAACTTTCTCTGAAGGAAGTCAGAGAGGGAAAAACAAAACAAAACGTGATTGACTAGATAAGCTTAATTACATTGACTAGGCATTTAATTTCCCAATGGTAACTGAACAGTCCAGTGATGTTGAATCTCCTCTGGACTATGGAAAAGATAAACAATAAGGGGTTGATTGTGTTAAAAAAATAAGTGAAAGATTTTCGAGAGTTTGAAGTTCACATTGGATGCCATTAACAAGATAGTTGCTTTATTGGCTACTTAGAGCTGCCTTCTGTTATGCTGTTACTTCAGGTTGCTCGCATGGCATGGCATTGGCAAATTAACTTTGCATGTGTCTTTTCAGCTGAGTTGCTTGCCACTGTCGCTGGTTGACACTGGGCTAATTGCAAATCTTCAAGCTGCATAATACCTAACATATTGCTTCAACAGTGCTTTCTATCTCACCTACCTGTGTGTGTTGAAATCTTCCTTTCATAAAAACTAAGAAATAGCCTGGGAAATACACCCAGGAACAACAGTCCTAACTGCTCAAGGGATTTTCTTAAATTGAAAGCACATTTTATATTTCCATCCCCCATTTCACTTCATAGGAAGTGAGACTCCAGCTAGTTGTGTCATGAATGATTCATGTATGTTTTCCATGCATACATGCTTTCCTGTGTTCTGGTTTGAGGACAAATAATAGAGGCTGCAATTGGCCATGATAAGATTAGTTTAAAGACAGATTCCTAGTTCCTCTAGAAACCAGACGCTCACAAGTAAATTGAACATGTAAGGGGTGCTGTCATGATATTTTCTGCATAATGGACACCAAAATGCAGGATAGTCTGAATGTATCAAGAATCAACGATCATTTTTTCAGAGACTGGGCTGTTGCCCAGTTTTGTACTACGCTGAGAAGTGCCCTTTTATTGATTATAGCTGACTGTACTAACTTGCAGTGACTGTGTGTAGCTCCTTCCTGATTTACATAGGCTAGTTACTTTTCTTTCAGAGTCGACAATGGGAAAGGAAGCATTGTAGTGGTCTAGCTAATCTCATTTATTTTTTCTTGCAGGTTCTGAAAAGTGCCTTTTCTGAAAACTCTGCTGCTTGGATTCTACTCTAGAGCTCTCTTTCCAAGCCCTCTCTCCACATACCCTTCCCACTCCTACCCCTACAAAACCTGTCTTGCTTGTAGTTCACTATCAGCAACTTGCCCATTTATTTTTTCTTTCATTCTCAGTTTTCTCAGTCATTTTTTCCTCCCCTTGATTTTGCAGAACTATATTTTTAGGTTGTAACATCCTCTCAACCTTAATCTTCAGAGCAAAGAGCTGGGGAGATAGACTTGTCTCTCCTTGATCGGCGACTATCCACAAATTGAAGGGCAGCCAGCAACATATGCTTTTTGTAAGAATAATTGAAACCATCAACTAGACAGCATAGGATTCTTTTGAACGTCTGCCAGTTATTTGAAGCAAATTCAGCAAAGGAACAAAATATAGCATTCAATATCTTAACCTTTCTAGTTGCCTTCTTAGGACTTGATCTCTAACTTGATTTTTGGTTATTCTGATACCACGTTGACTTGCTAAGTGGCTTTTAGTGTTTGACCAGGTCAGACTTGACTTTAGTAAGAACCTAAGTGCTAACAAAGACTCCTCCAAAGCAACCTGCTCTCACTTCTCATTTGGTTCTGATTCCTTTAGATTCCTTGAACCATCCGCAGTCACATTATTCTCTGAAGAGGGTGCACTTGATTACCAGTTTGCTGAGTGATTTACCAGTATGACACCTGTCAATGTAGCTCTAATCCGTGATACCAAGTGGCTGACTTTAGAAGTTTGTAGAGAATTTCAGAGAGGAACATGCTCTCGAGCTGATGCAGAGTGCAGGTTTGCCCACCCGCCAAGAGTTTGCCATGTGGAAAATGGCCGAGTGGTGGCCTGTTTTGATTCACTGAAGGTGAGTGCCATGTATATGTGCGTAATTGCTTCAATGTGTTGATTTCTAGACATTTGAAAAGAAGATGTGCTGTAAAAGAGTATAATTAATAATAGCATTATAAAATTATGTATTATTTGGTTTAAGACAAGGCATACCCTTTTCTGATACCCTTTTCTGTGTGTAAACTAAGCCAGTTGAAGTGTCATTATTCTAAAGTCAATTTATCAAAATTGATATACTTGTAAAATGAAAACTCATGAATTTTTGTGGGACTGAGGTATTGGAAACTTGCTGAAGTTTAAACAGGTTCTCTATATGTATTTCTGCCTGGTCTGTAACTTACTAAGTAGACCAGGCTAGCCTTGAATTTGTTGTAACCCTTCTGCCCCTGCCTTCTGAATACTGGGCGTGCAGGCATTTACCACCAACCTGGCTAATTTACCATCTCATAGGATCTTAATTTCTATATAGAATTCAGACTTCAAAAATGTATTAGAACAATTCATTTTGTTTATCTATGAATGTTTTGCTATTTGAGATTGGCAACATGTGCATGCCTGGTACCCACTGGAGGTCAGAAGAAGGCATCAGATCTCCCAGAAACGGACATATTGATGGCTGTGAACCACCATGTAGGTTCTTGAAATCAAACCTAAATCCTCTACAAGAGCAACAAGTGTTCTTAATCACTGAGCCGTCTCTCCTGCTCATCAAATTATGATTTTCAATACAATGACCAAAAATTCTCATGCAACGGAGAAAAAAAAACCCTTTGATGAATTACCTTATACATATATGTATATATAGCTTATTTTGCATATTAGTAAGATATATAAGACCAGTCACCAGTCAGACAGAACATGTAACTTAAAACCTCATGAAGATTAGGCATATCATTATAAAACTAACCTCACTAATGTCTATTCTGGAACACACAACTTGTAACTTGTAAGTATCAGGGAAGTCTTACTGCCACGGTTGTCAAGCTTACATATAGCAGAATATGAGGGCAGGGGAGGTGCTATATACAGGAGGACGTAAATGATTGTGTACCATGAGAATGTATTCATTTTCATGTTTTATTCAATGTTTTCATGTTTTATTTAATGTTAGGAAAAAGATTATCCAAATTACACCAGAGAAGCAAAAAAAATAGGAATGGGTTCTTGGTTTAGTAAATAGATTTGCTCTCATGAATTTGAAATGAATTTTGAAATTACAGGCCAATGAAATAGGTTTAGCAAGAATTTTTAGAAATTCCATGATATTGTGTGACTGTCATAATGATCAACTTTACCCCACTAACACTGCCATTGCTTGCTGCTGCGTTGGCTATTAGAGGTGCATTCTTTGTACGCTGCTTTCCTCAGAATACATTTTCAAATGCCTTGCTATAAATGACTCCTATGTTGGGACCAGAAGTGCTTCACACTTCAAAGTTCTTCAGATTTGGGGCCATTTTCATCTTCAGATTCAGGGTTATTTTCATGTACATGATGAGATAACCTGGGGATGGGACCCAATTTCAAACAGGAAATTCATTTATATTTTATATATAATCTATCCTGGACCCCTAGGTCATTTTCAAGCGGTGTTTTAGTTCATCTGTTGTTTGAATACAAAATGAGGTTATGCATGGTATTTTCCAATTATAACATTATATTGGTGCTCAGAACATTGGATTTTGGAGCTTTTTGGTTTTTCAAATTAGGGATGTTCAACTTAAAACTATGTCATTTTGCTTATTTCTTGGTTGCTAGTTTTTATTGTGGACCATTCCACATTATGGTAAAACGAAGGGTAGTACCAACATTGAAAAACTCTGAACTGCTTTTACTTGAAACAGATGTATTAAGTAAAAAGTTTATTTTTTGGCTAAACCTGGTGGCACACACCTTTTATCCCAGTGGGCAGAAGCAGGTGATTTTATGTTGAGTCCAAAGCCAGCCTGGTAGCAAGCCAGCTAGAGCAATGTAGTGAGATCCTCTCTCAGAAAAGATATTTCTTCATTGTTCACTTCATGCTGTATCTACAGTTGTTTTCTGTGTGTTAGTTTCAGATTATTGGGACAGGACTGGGTTGTGTGTTGAGGATAAAAAGATCACTGAGCTAGTTAAGTCATGGCGTCTTTCACCCAGGGCACATGCAAGTCCAAGCATTGCCCTAGGTCTTTTTTCATCTTGCTTCTGGAGATCTGGAATATAGTTCCAGCCCCACTAATCTAGTCTTTCAGCTTTTTTGTCTCTCAAACCTTGAGTTACTTTGTCTTTAATAAATACATAATACCTTCACTACTTGGCTTTCACAATGTCTGCGGAGATTCCAAAGAGACAACACAAACAAGAAACAAAAAGTTTAAGTACAAACTGAGTCAAGTATAAGGTTAACTTCTTACAATTAATGGAGTGTTAGTTTTAGGAGCTATTAAAAAGGGTTCCATTTAAGTAGACTTTATTACTTTAATGCTATAAGCTCTTGTACCCAAATCCATTGTGATGAGGGTGAATTTAGCTCTACAATTTACATATATCAATGTTCTGTGGTTTACTCTGATAGGGAATTCATCATGGTCTAAAGATTCTGTCTTTCTAAGCATCATAGAATGAGGGGGATACACATCTCTATGATCTTTTATAGACTTCGGGTCAGTGTTTCTATTAAAGGCAAAAGAATGCTTCCTATAAAGTAAACACATGGAGGATAATAAGAAGAGTAAAACACTTAATTATTTTTCATATGCTGTATTCTCTTCTGGATCCATTGTTCTTAAATTCAGGCATTGTGTTAATATCTTGATGACCAGTCAGACTAAATCAAATGATCTACATAATTCCTACAGTTTTAATTTCTTTTCATGAAAATTAAATATTTCAAATATAGAAAGCCTTTTATATAATATTTAATTTTCCATTTAGATGGCACACTCATCAGAGTCTCATGTCTGCATAAAAGCTTTGTATTTCTTTTTTTTATTGCTTCTTATCCAATATATGCATGAAAACTATCCTGAGATCAGGGTAGTTGACCTATGCTGATTGTACTCCTATCATATGCACAGAGAATGTGCCTTTATAATTGCCGACACATTTGTTGTTCCTCTTGAATTTGTATAATTGAAGTACCGTTGAATTTATCTGTGTACTGTTTTCTTTTCATCAGTGGTTAAATAAGCAGTCATTTGATGATTTGTAGGCTGTGGGTTGTTTGTTTGTTTTTTTTGAGTCACACATGCATGAGTGTGAATATGTGTGTGCATTCATGTTGTATTCGTCTGCATGTGTGTATATGTGTGTGTGTGTGTGTGTATGTGTGTGTGTTCCATTAGTACTAGCTACTCAAACAGATGGTTCTTTGCCTACATTATAGACACAATAGACACTGTCCTATTGTCCCCTTCTAATGAAGGGAGGTCATGAAAATAGGGAAGGGGATCAGAATGGATTGATTGTGCATTGTGCTGAAGGGCTGCACCAATAACTACATGAACGCTGCACCCTTTTCAGATAGGACTCTAGTTTGTGATGCCTGTAAATGAATTCTCAGCGACACAGAAGAGTCTTGTGTCTTGCTACTATGCAGCTGTTTTTGACTCTGTTGCCTTGTCTTCTAAGTACATTTAGCTTAAACTTCCCTGTGGCATTGATTAACCCATTCTATACTGACTCCTTGGTATTACATGCTGTCATTGATTTCGATTGGCATTTAGGATGAATTCCCTGTAGACTTAACAAAAGGCCATATGTTTGTGAGTGTTTTCATAGCCACCTGCTTACTCTGCATCAAAAATATCAGGCATATCTAGAACCTCCTTCTCTATTCTTGATCATCTACCTGCTCTACTGCAAATACATAAAGGCAACAAGTATTGCATGCTAGCACATTGACAGCAATCATATGTACATGGCCTAATCAGTGCTTTGGGTGCTTTTGTAACAACTACTTGCTAGTTAAGCTGTAAGAGCAGTCATAGTCAGAGGATAATTATGTTAGTCCACATATATTCTTAAATGATAGGAACTGGGAGAGTACTGTACATCAAAGACCTCTAAATAATGTCATCCAACTTTAAACACAATGATACTGTGAAAAATAGAACATGTAATATATAAATGTAATATGCTTGCAGGTAGTAATTGGCCCTAGGATTCCTATGTTCTGTATTTAGAGCCACTAATCACAGCAGTTCTCGGGAGCTTAAAATGTAAGTGCTTGGGAGCTGAGGCTCTAGCACAGTGGTTGTTTGCCCAGCATAGTCAAGGCCCTGAGTCTGATCTCCAGCTCCAGACAAAAAAAGCCTATTTTGACTGTATATTTACTCGTGCACGTTTGCTTAGGTTCAGCTTGCCAGACATCAGACTCTTAGCATAACCTCAAGGATTACCCAAAATATAGTACCATCTATGATTTCCAGCAGAGAGGTTTGCTTGCCCTATAAAGCCTGTCTTTCTGGGAGTCATGAAAAATAATGTTTTACTTAAAAAATATCTTAGCTATTGCCCTTAAAAAGGAATACGCCTTCATTTATATAGTCTTTTGAGGAATATTTTTAAAAATCTCATTTGAATAAGAATGGGATTCTTGATTAACACCCAAACATCCTCAGCTTCTTTGAACTTTTTGTTTGAAATTTAGAGAGAAGTTGCAAAAATAATAGAAGCATGCCTGCATACTCTTCAGCAGATTCCCCTAAGTGTTAGCCTCTTACTGCCCACTCAGGAGAAAATCATCCACACCAAAGAATGAGCACTAAGCAAAGCTCCCAAGGATGGGACTCGACTGAAATTTACCCAACTGGTGCCCAAAGGCTCAGCAGTTCAGATAATTAATTCAAAGAAGTTTTGTGTCCATAGAATTGAAAACAAAACTAGGAAATGAAGAATTTTGGCTGCTGAAAGACTATGCAATTAAAAAACATTTCCATTTATATATGAGGAAAATGAAGAATTAGTAAGAGAAAGTTAATTTCCCAAGATCACTACAAAGATATCGGAAGAGCTTGATGATTTGAGTCCTTATTACAACTGAGGAAAAAAATGGAGAAAATATCAAAGGGGTATTTAAATTAAAGTTTATAGTTCATGCTTAGTTCTTTTTGTGGGGTTATGTGTTAAAACAGGATCTTAGAAGCAGCCAAAACTAGTCTCTAATTCTTGACAATTCTCCTGACTCAGTCTCCCAACTGCTGAGACTACTGAGATGGGCAATAATGGCAAATACTCTTAGTTTATTTACAGTGTTTGTTCCAAAATGGAGAGCAGAAAGGAGATAGCGTTATTTACAAATGTTACCTAACATTATACTGATAGTTTTCTCAATTTCCAAACACCAGAACACTGAGCTGTCTCTGTCCACTGTTTCCCCCAAACCCTGCATTGTTGGGTTAGTTAACCAGATTGGTGGCTGATTTTTCATAGTACTCTCTGATGTTGTTATGTACTTACTAGTAACGTGCACCAGCCAGCGGGTGATAGCTGTCACCAATCACCTGGAAATATTATAGTAGCTGTTTAGCCTCAGAATGGATTTAAAAGAAAAAACTCTTATTGACTTTACTTAAAATGTTGTTTTATAGGACCATAGTTCAAAGTCATTGCTCTCCCACCTTGCAGGCAAATTGTAATTGGGCACCTGGTGCTCCATAACTCAGGATAGGGCCAGGAACACACTTGCTAATTGTAATTGTAATTTTGTAATTTTGATTATGCCATTCCCATGTGATAGGAGACACTTGAAAATCTGAAATTAAATTGTGTATTATATGTCAGCTCCTCGGTTATGAAGAAACTCTTCCCTATTAGGGCAATATAGAAATAATTTTATTTCTGTTAGCATAGCTATATGAAGTCACTGAAAATCCTTTCTTTTTCTAAACCGTATTTTTGTGAACTGTGGGTAACAGGTCACTTATGTACATTTGAAACTTGGTGGTAGTTTTTTTTTTTCTTTTAAGAAACATTACTTAGTACCCAGAATATCATTTACTGAGTGCTTGTTTTCTCCCAAGAGATACACTTTCTGCTTGTACCATCCGTAGAGTAACTCTCTTTCTCTAAATCCCATGTCGTTTGATCTTCAGCTTACAGACTTACATGTTTCAGAGGAATTATAGATGTCTTATGTCATTATTGTTTCATTTCCCTGTGTGTATTGAACTATATAAGCAGTGAGTTTTTAAAATTTGTTTTAGCGATTAGTGTTGTATAATCTGGATTTGTAATCCTCTTTGATGTTTTGGCATTGTTTGGTTTTTCTTTTATTGTTATTAATTTATTTGATTAACTAGTTAATTAATTTTAGAGAGGTTCTTTCTATGTACCCCTGGCTGTTCCAGAACTCACGGAAATCCACTCAGCCTGAGTGCTGGGATTAAAGGAGTGGCCAGCATGCCTGGCATGTTTCAGTGTTTTTATTCCTATACTGACAGTTACTTTACCTAAGGTCAAGTTTACTGCCAGATGTAAGTATACATATATTAAGGTCTGCTTTTTGTTGTCTTGATGTTGCTCTCTTTAAAAAGTCGGTTAAATGATTCCATTTTTCTCAATGTTTTATTTTCTAAATGCTCTCCCCTATCTGGAAGTAAGCACATAGTCACTAGAAATAGACTAAATCAGTTATATATTTTATGATACATTTGTGCAGTATTATTTACTGTCATGAATAACTTGCTATTTGCTTAAAGAACATATGGCTATAGGATACATCATTAGAAATAGTTTTTCATCTGTGACTTTGTCAGAAGCATTTGTTAAATGTATATATGACTTCAACTGGGTGTTTTCTATCATAAATTAATATTTTTTCCTGCTGAAATTGATTTTTCAACACACTAGAAGTTGCTATAAAAATTAACCTTTGCTCCTGCCTATAATCTTCTAGATAAGCATAGACAGTGAGGGTGGTTCCAAACTGTGAAAATCATCCCTAAATTTGAAAGTGTATAGCCCATAGTAATATAACTGTGTTAAATACAATACATTCTCCAAACCAAAATATATCTTGTGTAGTAGCCATAATTTGCTGACAAACTACGTATTAGCGATATTCTAAATCTTCTACATATAAAAATGTACAGAATGTGTTGTTGCCTTTTTGCATTCTGGGAATGGAATTGAAAGGCCGAATGCCTGCTAGCTACCAGCTCTACTGGTGAGCTGTTTTTGTAGCCCATGTTTTCTTTTTTAATTGGATATTTCCTTTATTTACATTTCAAATGTTTTCCCCTTTCCAAATCCCCTCCCCAAACCCCCGTATCCCATCCCCTCTTCCTCTGCTTCTATGAGGGTGTTCCCCCACCCACCCACCCACTCTCTTCTCCCCACCCTCGAATTCCCCTGCACTGGGGTAGCCGGTGTTTTCTATTGCTTTGTTTTGTGACAGAATATCACTGGGTATCCCTGAGTGGCCTCTAAGTCTGAGTTCTCCTTCCTTAGGCTTTCGAAGTACTGGAAATACAGGTGTGCAGCCCTGTTTAGGGCTTCAGATGACTTTCTTCTGTGACTTCACACTTTTTATCAAGCTTTGTTTTATGCCCTGAAATACATTGTGTGGACAGCATTGTACTGTCCCTAACCTTTTACCCAGAGCTGAGATTGTTTTAAGACTACATTGTCACATTGTCCTCAGACCTTTGTCCTTGGGCCTGTTTGTGAATGATAGTAACACTGACATTACAATTTGAGGATTCCTAACATCTTCAGGAACACTGTGTCCTTGCTTTAAAGATTTCAAAATATCTAATGGCAGAAGTTGGGATTTTGTGTGTGTGTGAATGTTTATGCTCATCACTTACGTAAACTTACATTTTTCTAGCTTCTCAGATAGCATAGTTTGTAGGTTTTGCAATTTCTTCATTTCTTCATGTTTCATAGCTAAGAAGGTACCTTACATGGAAGTACCTTCAAAGGGCTGGGCCGCAGCATGGCAATAAGGCATGTGTTTCACACACAGGGGACTCCAAGTTCTATCCCCAGCACAGAAAATCAATCAATCAATCAAACAAACAAATGAACAAAAAACTTTGGAAAAAAAATCAGTCATAAATGTAACAGAAAAACACGAAAACCATGAATATTTTCAGTCTGCAGGCAGGTACTTTGGAGGACTATTTGTGGTTTGTTACCAAAATTATGTCCAGCTGTAGAGGTTAAAGACACAGATGTGGAAGAAGTAGTGTTTGACGCATTCTTTGAAGAAGGGATAGACAGATATTCCAGGCAGAAGGGATAAGCTAAGCAAAGTCAGAAAGGGGATGCAGGTGTGTCTGAGTGTTAAGTTTGGACAGGCTGGAGCATAGAGCTTACATTGGAGAGGAGTGGGCTTAAAATTCAGTGAGCCACAAGGAGAATGTGACACTATGGTAGAGTGCTTGCACAGTATGCATAAGGCTCTTAGTTCTGTCTTCAGCACACATGGAGAAAGTACAGAGTTAGGACTCTAGGATTTATTTTGTAGCCGTGAGAAATCTAGGGTACTTTTTAAGTGGGGTATGTGTGTGTGTGTGTGTGTGTGTGTGTGTGTGTGTGTGTGTGTGTGTGTGTGTGTGTTTGAATCAGGTCATGGCTGTGATAAGAGGATGTCATCAAGGGTGAAACCATTTGGATACATATTTATCAATCTCTTGTAGCCCCATAAGTCATGTGTTCAACTTGAAATTAGATTGCTTGGATGAATTTGCAGTTACTGAATCTTTTAAAAGTGAAGACTTGATTGAATATCATTGGGTTATCACACTAATATTTTAACATAATATTTCCATTTAGGAAAGTTTTCAGGCTGGGGCTCTAGTAGGATTTCTCTGTAGATAAGATTACTAGCTACTCTTGCAAAGGACCTGGGTTCAATTTCCAGCATCTCCAACCATTTGTAATTCCAGTTGCAGGGGATCTGACACTCTTGTCTTTCCTCTGTAAAGCACCAGGAGCAAATGTGTTGCACAGGCATACATGCAGACAGAACTCCCATACACAAAAAATAAGGAACTAATGTTTAGTTAAAGAAAATTAGAGTGGGAACTAGATGGATGGTTTAATTGTCAAGGTGGTTACTCTGCAAACATGAAGGCCCTAGTTGGGATACCCAGCACCCACAGAAAAAGCCAGGTGCACATGCTTGTAATCCCAGGACTACAGGTGGAGGAGAAAGGCTGATCTTTGGTGGATTCCAAACTCAGTGAGGATCTTTAAAAACACACACACACACACACATGATACTGGAGGATGCTTAGCATCAACTTCTGCTCTCTACATACTTGCATACACGTATGCATCTCTCCAAACCTGTTCACACACGTACCACATACATATACTACACACACACACACACACACACACACACACACACACACACACACCATATATTTTAGACTGGCTGTAGTGGCACACACCTGAAGTCCTAGCACTGAGAGCTTGAGAGAGAAGGATCACGAGTTTGAGGTCAATCTAAGGTACCTACTGACATCTCATCTCAAAAAACAAAGTTTAAGTGAAGCTTTAGTAAAGATCTCCCATCCTCTCTGTTATTTGTTTTGCGTTAGGTGCTGTTTTACTATTATAACTTTTTGTAACTAGCATGCAATAGTGCCTTTAAACTAAAGCACTTATTCAGTGAAACAAACATCTTATGGATGAAACTTTTATGAAATTATTGCCAACTTTCTTTACTCAGGGACATTTAGCCTAGATTTGAAGGCTAAGTAACTGCAGATTTGTGCAAATGGAATTCTATCCCTCAGAATCATAGACCTGTTCTTTATCCAAATGTTGTTGCATATTCTATAAATGTTGCATTTTGTGTACTTTTACCTTATATTGGTACCTTCAGTGTTTTTCTGTCTGGCTATCATTAACTATTAGTTTTTAAAAATTTTGTGTGATAATCTAGTAAATTTTAAACATAGCTTCGTATTAAATTGTTTAGAATTGAATTTGATAGCACAAGGTTGCTTCAAGATATTATTAGAATCATGATTAATGATAATGAGATCATTCTTATTTCTTGGAGTCTGAACATAAAGGCAATGAAAAATTTTAATACGGAGAAGCCATGCAAACACTTTTTAAAAAATCTTCAATAACTACAATTTAGTAGAAAGACTCTACTTTGAAAAGAAATAGAAAAATACTAAGAGTATCGTCTGAAAATATAATTTTGTAGAGGTTATCTAGGCAGGTATATGAATTATAGCTTTGAATTTTTTAAGTCAGTACACTCTCTGCACTCTGCCCATGTTTATGACTGTTCCTGGATAGCAATGTCCGGTATTCAAAAGAGAATATTTTGAGCCCTGTGAAATCCTCAGTAACCCAGATATGAGCCAGTTTAGGCAGCTGACTCTGCTTTCTTTCAAAACCAGGAAAGATAAGATGAGCATGGTGGCCAGTATCTGTGATCCTCGAATTTGGAGACAGAAGTGTCAAAAGCTCAGGGTCTTTTGTGGCTGGATTATCAGTTCCTGTCCAGCCTGGGCTACATGAGACCCTGTCACAAAACAGACAAATATAACAGAAGGACGGACAGACAGACAGAGTCGAGTTCCTGGAATTATTATTTTTTAAATGTTTCAACAAAGAAGAAAACAAGTGAAGTATTTTACGTATTTAGTAGCATTCAGCTGAAGTCAACTTTGACAATGACTTCCATAACTGTGATTTGAATGTGCTAATGTACAACTGACCTGTCAAAAGAATCAAGGCTCTTTTCTTCAAATTGCATGCCTTGTTTTGATGGCGTGTGACATCTATTCCGTGTTGAGAGATACCTCAGGGAAATGCCAAGTATCCCCATCACTTGCTCTTCCTCCTTCTCAGCTACTCAAACTCATCCTGGTCACCTTTGCTATCTCTGCTATATTCCTAATCCCTCAATAGGCTTCAAGTCCTAGTGTTCCCTCTGCCTTTCCTTACGCTCTGCAACTTGGAGATGAGGCTGACCTTCCATGATAGATGCTTAGTATTGAATGATTTCCTTGATCAGGGAAAGAGCAATGCAATCCAGTATGTTTACCTATTTACTTACAGCTATCTAAAAGCTCTGTCTTACATCTGGGGCCCAGTCATGAACTTTACTGTAGATTTGGGATATATGATATACTTATCAAATTTTAAAGAACATCCTGCCATCCCTACTGTGTCAAGTTTACTCTTCAGGCTTAATGTAATGATCCTATGAAAAATGCCTTTCTTCTAAGTCATTTTCAAAATTTGTAGACGAGGGTAGCTGTATAAATGGAAATAGAGCAGGTCACTGTAGGACGGATCCGATTCTGAGTTGCCTTTTTTTTACAGTTTGTTAACAGTTGTTAAGCTCCTCGACGACTTCATTTGGACGTGTTATTGTACTGTGAACATTCCACTACTGAGAA
>JADRCC010207533.1:0-10534 GCA_019843855.1 Hylomyscus alleni
TTTTTTTTTTCTCTGTGACCATAACTTGGATATGATTACAACTGGAAGAATAAAAACAACTGGAAAGAAAAATCAGAGTTTACAGGGGGCTACTTCAGCAGTCTGCACCTCTCAGTCTAACATGACACTTCAGGAACATTCACTTTTCCATTAAGCAAATAATGAATTAAAGGAGCCTTAAAATAGCAAGCCGGCGTGTGGTCATTTCCTCTGCACTGATACCTCTCTAGCAAAAAGTGAATGAACACTGGGAAAAAGAATTGGTATTAGGACTGCTCGCTCAGGTTTTGTCTGTTGCTATGTATTGTCATGCCATGTTCTGTATCCCAAGGTCTAATTGCCCCAAGACAAGTGAATTCTCATGGATGCCAGCTTTTGTTGTGCAAACCTTTTTCCTCAATTTAAAACTAATGGTGAATAAAGAAGCCTACAGCCTTTAGCTGGGCAGAAGCAGGTAGGTGGGGCTTTGGTTTCTGGGCTTAGGGTCTGGGGTAGAGACCCGGAGGAGAGAGAGGAGGCAGGAGGCTGAAGGAAGAAGGCATCATGGGGTAGGTCGATTGTGAGCTCATGGCCATGAAGGCTGGCTAATTGGAGTAGGTGCAGCAGAGGCAGAACATGGCAAGTGCTATGTCAGGATTATGAACAGAGAAGTAGACACAATAGTATAGAAAGACTGATATCTGCCCAGTTCTAGTGCTTTAAGGCTTAGTATAAATATACAGGTTTTGTGTCCTTTTATTTGGAAACCAAATGATCAAAGGTGGGGTAGAAGTCCCCAAATAATATTTATCACAACAAAGAAGGGTCAGTGCAGATTTTATTAGTGACTTGGAGAGGTTTAGTTATCTTGGATTATTATTATTATTCAATGGGCACTAAATACAGCTACAAGTATCCTTGTAAGAGACAAAGAAAGGCAGAAGGCATGGAAAGAAAAAAGGCAGTGCAGCCACATAGGCACAGGCTGGAATGATGGGACCACAAGCTAAGAACATCGGCAACCTCCACAAGCAGCAAAGGGTGAAGCATGGGTTCTCCCCTGGAGCCTTCAGAGGGAGCATGCCTCTGCTGCCACCTTAACATCTGCCCAGGGAAGCCGGTTTTTGGCTTCTGGTTCCCAGAATGTTGAGAGAATACACACTTCTGTTGTTGGAAGCTATAAAGCAGCCTCCAAAAAACCATAACAGAATTCTTTCCTGCACTTGGGTAAGCCTACAATTATTATGCTCAGCATACCAGCAAGTCTGACACAAGACAAGCCACAAACTAGACAGAAAAGGTCACTTTCCTTGAAACTATGGAAATTCTGATCTGAACACAAGAAGAGACAAATGTCCAAGTTGCTGGCTTAGAGGGAGATATTTGTAAACAAACAAACAAAAACACTATTTAGGATACAGCTTCTGGCATATAACTTTCCAAACAAACTTCTCACATGCAAAGGATTTTTCCCGATACACTTTTAAAACCTATCTTAAAAGGTATATTGATTTAATATTTAAAATTGAGAAAAATAAAAGTAAGGAAAAAAATAAGAAAATTGTATCAAAAGTTTTATCTGTATCTTATTACCCAGGGATTACTTATAACTGAGAGTATATTTTCTCCAATATTCTAAACAAGAGCTAGGAGTCATTATTTTATTTTTTAAAGAGGAAGAATTTAGTTGGACTCATGGTTCTAGGGTACAGTCTGTCAGAGCAGGGAAGTCAAGGCAGTAAGAACACTCGGAAGCTCCACACATTGTACCCATAATCAAGAAGAGAACCATAAATCTTATTTGGTTTTTACGTAGTTTCATAGAAATGATATCTTTAAGCTGGAGAGCTGATAGCTTAGTCAATAAAATTACTGACTTGCTAACTAAACCTCCACAATGTTCTAAAAAGGTTGGAACCCAGAGGTAGTGATGCATGCCTTTAATCCCAGCACTACAGAGGGAAAGGCAGGTGAACTTCTGTGAGTTCGAGGCCAGCCTGGTCTACAGAGCAAGTTCCAGATTAGCCAAGGCCACACAGAGAAACTTTATCTTGAAAAACAGAACAAAAAAAAAAAAAAAAAAAAAAAAAAAACAATGAAAAAGATTTTTTTAAAAAGTTGGGCATAGTGGCACATCTTCCTAAAGCACGTATTTTCCTCTTTCTAGCATACTAACTCTGGTGTCCAGGGAAACTGGATGCTTCCTAGCTCCAGAGCAGAACACCTCCACAGAGCCCAAGCATCCAGAAAAATCAGTGCTCCAAACATAAACCCTGCTCTTAGGGTAGACATGCAACATGTCCAATATGATCAGAATATATTCAAAGGCAACTGGTTAAAATATGAGGACAAAGCCTTCCACAGTGCATTGGGTTGGGCAGAGTTGGAGCCTGGACTTCTTAAGCCAACTTGTGTTATCATGAGAAGAACCAGACTGAAAAGAACTAGACATGAGGACAAGCAGAAGTTTGATATTACAAAGCAAGACCTCTAGGGGAAGGTCCGGAGTACATCACAGTCGAGCTTCCTGCTAGAATTTACAGAGGAGAAACCAAATCACTTTAGTAGGTTAACATAGTTCAAGTTCACTATTATTTCAGTCCACAGCATCCAAGATTTCTATTTATCTTTTTCTTCCATTAATACTCAGACCATTGAAGAGTGATATCTGCCCAGTTCTAGTGCTTTAAGGCTTATTATAAATATAAAGGTTTTGTGTCCTTTTATTTGGAAACTAAATATAAATATGTCTGGAATATAAATAAGAAAAGAAACAGAAAAGAAGATTGGGGTGAGGAGGAAGAAAAGAATAGATTCAAGGAAGAAAAAAAACTAAAGTAATTGACAAGTCCACAAGGAGTAATTATTACCGAAAAGACTAAAAACATGTCCATTAGGGTCCATGAGAAGGCTCAGTATGGCTCTTGCAGTGCAAGCTTAGGGAGCTGGGTTCAATTCCCACAACCATATAAAAGTGGCAAGGGTAAAGACGACTTTATAAAATTGTCCTCTAACTTCCCTATGCCCCTATTATGACAATAATGGTTAATTTCATTTTAAATTAGAGCTCATCTGTTAAACAACAGCTTTTTAGCTACTGTCAGCTTTTTGCCCCCTTAAATTTAAAGGGACAAGAAATAGGAGTGTTTAGATTGCTTACAACAGAATCTGACAAAGAAGAAAGAAAATATGAATTAGCTGTGCCCTACCCTGATTTAGAGGAACAATAACAATAAGGGACAGAGGCCTAAGTCTGCTCTACGCATCTCGACTTGTGACAATTACTGTCCATGGTCAACTCCGCCAGATTGAGTCATGTCTGGGAGATCAGTAAAGCACATCTTTGGGCGTGTCTACGGTGATATTTCCGGAAATTTTCAGATGAAGTGTTCTGATGGAGTGGATGAGTTCATCCACTGATGAACTCATACTATGACAGCAGAATTCAGGGGCTGCTGAGAGGGTGTGGGTCACAATGGAGGAAGAAGGTCACTGGAAGCACATCTTTATTTCTTCTTTTCAGTTCCCACTATCCCATGACTGAGTGTCCCAGCACAGAGTTCAGCTGCCAAGAGTTCTAGACACTTGCATGGGACCAAGCGGTCACGGGCACACGCCTAAGCCATCAGGAAAGAAATAAACTTTTCCCTTGCTTAAGTTGCTGGTGTCAGGTATCAGGCTACGGTGACCCAAAAGTGACTAATAGGCTATTCTTCGTTTTACTTGAATTCTGTCTTGATATTCAAATAACGAGCTTATTTTGGAAAGGAAAAAATCTACATAATTAGAAATCACTGGATTCATGGATGTGAATGGGAGGTAATGGGTAAAAATTTTTTTAAAAAAATAGCTTTTGTTTAAAATGAGGGGGAAAAAAAATGTGCCAGAGCATGACTATCCTAATTAAATACACACCCAGTCACATAAACACAAAAACTCAAGTGTAGGAAACAGATACATGTGGTGCTGATTTTAAGCATGTTTAAGTCCAAGTCGGGAGCTTTTATCACAAGTTCAGTTGCTGGATTGCACTCCTTGGACTGGCCATTTTATATAACTAACTGCTACGTGATAGGGCAAGTAAAACCTCCAGCTCAGAAACGTCTCTGTTCAGTCCCATGAAACTCTAAATCAACCGCATTGTGCTGGCTAGTTTTATGTCAGATTGACACAGCTAAAATCATCTGAGAAGAGGCAATCTCAAGTAAGAAAATGCCTTTGGGAGATGGGGTTCTAGGCAGATCTGTAGGGCATTTTCTTAATTAGTGATTGATGCAAGAGGGCCCAGCTCACTATGGACAGTGCTAGCCTTGGGCAGGTGGTCCTGGATGGTATAAGACAGCAGGCTGAGCAAGCCATTAAAGCAGCACCCCTCCATGGCCTCTGCTTCAGCCCCCGCCTCCAGGTCTCTGTCCTGCTTGAGTTCCTGCCCTGACTTCCCTCAGTGATAGACTACTCTCTGGAAGTGCCAGATAAAATAACCCCTTTCCTCTCCAAGTGGTTTTGGCCCATGGTGCTGGTGCGTTACCCCAGCAGTAGAAAGCCTAAGACACACATCCTTCCAGAATGCTAAGGGAATACTGCTGTTCCACTTGAATTCAAAGAACCTCAAGAAAAGTGACGTACAATCTTCAGAGAAAAGACAGGGTCACGTCCTGACTGGGAAGTAGGCAAATGGGTAGGAAAGGAAACAGGGAGAATGTCATCTGCTTCCTCATTTATGTTCGGAGCTCAAAGCAGGGGGCACGGCCCAGGAGAGAGAGCATCCATCCCTCACGATCTCCAGATGCACAGAGGAAGTGTAGGGCGATGACTGCGTAAATCCGGACTCGAGGTAGATGAACTCAGCTCCAAAGAGGGCTTCTACGACACTGACTGCCCGTGACCTGCCTTCCTGCACGGTGACCTTTACTTCTAGCACGGAGATGATCACTCCCTCAGGTCACGCTCCTCCTTCAGTTTATACAAATCCTGGTACTCCAAAATGATCACCAGCGATGGGCTTTATAAAATGCTTTAAATAAGAGACACACAAGGTAGACATGTTGCCCTGCCCTGCCACCATACTGCTAATACGCTGGTTCAAACTTGTGAGTATAATGAAATGGCAGAGGAACTCTGTAGAGTGCCTTTACAAAGCGTCCACACGGATATATAGGAATTCACAAGGCATGCTGAGCTTCTGTATGCGTGTGTGTGTGTGTGCATATATGTGTGAGTTTACATAAAAAATTTTATGTTACACATATAATATTTCATGTTATATGTAATAACGCATTTTATAATAAAGTAGGTCGCCTTTACTACAGGCCATCCCTTTTCTTTAGAAAACTGAATTTGAAAACCTGAATTACTGACAGGCTTTGAGTAAAGCTGGATGATATTCAGCTCAATGCCACCTTGCTTTCTGATTTTCGTAAGAAAAGATAAAATTCTATACCAGTTAAATAACATTAGTTCCTGAGCTTTGCATCCTTAGATAAGCATGGCCATCAGATAACACACTCCTTCTATTTGCTTTTCTTCCTGTGTCTTTGGGCTCTTACTTTAAACAGTGCAGGGAAAAAAATCATTAGAGAGACAACCTAAAGAAGGGAAAAAACAATGTTTCAAAACGTTCATCTTGCAAAGGATTGATATGCAGAATATCATACAAATAATAATATCTATAAATAATATAAATCATATAAATAATAACTAATAATGTAAATAAATCTATATATTATATAAATATGTAATTACATAAGTTACATATAAATTCTCTAATTATATACTTATAAAAACATTAAATTATACAAATTATATAAATATATATTATATAAATAAATATATAAAATCCAATCAACAAAGAAACTCCAAATAAGCCAAATTTAAAATGGGGGATATGAGTCAATGTGTCTCCGTGGAGGAAAGTGACACAGTAAACACATTCATAACATCTAGCCAACTATATTAGCCTGAGAGATGTAAGCAAAATCTGCAATCAGATAAGCCCTCGCCTCAGCAAGAATGGCTTTGATCTAAAAACAGAAGATGCTGGCAAGGATATGGAAGAAAGACAACTCTAACTCTCTACACTGCGAACAGAAATGGTAAACAGTAAATCTGCTATGGAGAACCGAACTGAGAGTCCTCAAGAAACAAAAAGCATGCTTGTCAAATGAAGTAGCTGCCCCATATCTGGATACTGGATGCGAAGGAAATTATATCAACAGCTTAATAAAATATTTGCATACTTATATTTTTGCTACAATAGTCCCAATAATAACTAAAGTAAGTGATTGTCTTAGTAAGGGTTTCCATTGCCACAAAGAGACACCATGATCAAGGCAACTCTTCTAAAGAAAAACATTTACTTGGGGCTGGCTTACAGCTTCAGAAGCTCAGTCCATTACAGTCATGGAGAAAGCATAGCAGCATCCAGGCCAGCATGGTGCTGGAGACAGCTGAGAGTTCTACATCTAGATCCACAGGCAGCAGGAGACAGTGTCCCACAGTGAGTGGAGCCTGAGTGTAAGAAACCTCACCCCCACGGTAACACACTTCCTCCAACAAGGCCACACCCACTCCAACAAGGCCACACCCACTCCAACACGGCCACACCCACCCCAACAAGGCCACACCCACTCCAACAAGGCCACACCCACTCCAACAAGGCCACACCTCCTAATAGTGCTACTCCCCATGGGCCAAGCATTCAAACACTTAATTCTTATGGGGACCATATCTATTCAGACTACCACAGGGATCAACCTAAATGCCCAAAAGTGGATAAACTGGTAAAATAGACATGGCAGATAAAGAAAGTGAGGTATTTTTCAACCATAAAATCGTGAAATGTTATCTTCTGAAGCAAAATGCATAGAACTAGGGATGTTGTTTTAAGAAAACTAAGCCAGAATCAGAAAGACCAAACATAAGTTCTCTATTGCTATGGTTTAGTTATTAATTTTTCCTGTGTGGTATGTGTATGCAGCACAAATGTCTGGTGAATTTACTGCTTATTGTGTGTGTGCACACATGTGTTTGTGCAGGTACACATGTGTACACGTAGACATGGAGGGTAATGGTCAATATCGAGTGTCTTTCCTCAATTGTACTTCATCTTTATTATTTTTGAGATAGAGTCTCTCACTGAACCTAATGATTAACAATTCAGGCAGGCAGGATAGTCATGGTTGGTGGGCTTCCAGAATCCATCTTTCTCTGTAGCTATCCTTTACCCAGACAGTGGTGAGGATAGCTACCCAGCAAATACAACCATGGCCAGCCTTTTACATGTGTGCTGAGTACCCAAATTCAGGTCTTCATACCTGCTCAGTGTGCACTTTACCAACTGAGGTACCTGCACAGCCCCAACCCTGTGGTGAAGATTTTAAATAGCACCTAGAGATCATGTCTTAAGTGGTAGTCCTCAGCTGAGGTCATTATCAGGAAATGGTAAAGAAAGGTAAGCTACAGTAGAGGGAGGTAGGAAGAAGAGGGTATGTATGATGCTCTTAGCAAGAGCTGGAAACTTGGACCCTTTTCTCTTCTTCCTTCTCCTTCTCTCCCAGCTCTCATTCCACTATGCTTTCCTTACCATCATGTTCAGCTTTGCTGCAATCCCGAAACAATAGGACCATGGTGTAGAGAGCTCCGATGTGCCGCGCCCTGAGATGGTGCTGGCTTCCGCCTTCCGCTAGCCCGAAAGCGAGTGCTCTCTGATAATCAAGTCCTAAATTGGCTATGCTTGCTGCCTCTGGCTGCTTCTGCATTGTGTGACCTATCTGCTGTTCCCACGTGGCCTGCAGGGGTTGGAGGGCACAAGGGTATTTAGGTCCATGGGCATTCCCCAGGAGTAGAGTAGAGCAGCAGGGGAATAAGCTTGTAACACCAAGAAGCTAGCTAGCTAGAAGAAGCTGAGGAAGAAGCATATAACAAGGTCCTGAATAAAACTGCTTAAGGAAGAGCTCATGGTCGTGTCCTTCTTGCTGGTCGAGAGGGCTGCGGCACCATGGAGCAATTGTAGTCTGAACTCATGAACCAAAATCATTCGTTCCTCCGTCCACATTATCGATATCAAATATTTGGTCACAGCTATGGATCTTATGTGATTGCTAAATCATGGACTCCATGACAATGTACAGTGGTGACCTCCAAAGGCTGGGAGTGGGAGGGGTGAAGGCAGAGTATGGAAGGTCAGAAAGCAATGACCCAGACAGAAGTGATAAAGTCTTGGTGTTCAGGGAAAAGTGGAATGGCTATAGTTCACACTAACTATTACTTTATAGATAAATATTAGAGAAAATGTAAAAGGCTCAAAACATACAGTAAAGATCAAAAGTTCAAAGCAGTGACATGATTTGACCAGCACATACGATATCTAACCCTTGAAATCTACATAGAACTACATACTTTTGAGCAATTCTTATATTAATAACTTCTCACACTTATATAGATGGAAATGTTTAAATACTATGATTTAACCATTGCACACAGTACTCAATGAAATTTTATAATTGAAATTATACTTCAGTAATAATAGAAATGTGTTAAAAAAGAAAGTGTCCATAATACACACTCCCCCCCCCCCGCTCTAACTCCTAAACAGCACAGAAACTTAGGTATGTTTAAAAGAAGTGACTTGAAATTTAATGATACAAATTGTCAATGTTTCAAAAAAGACCTATGGAGGGATGTGGCACTAGTCTGGTTATGAAGAAGTACCGGAATCCAATCCTACATAGACTGGGACAAAGGTGGATTCTGTCCGTTCCTCACTGAATGCCAAAGACAGAATAAGGAAGACGTTCTTGTCTCAACTAGCTCACTTGTGATGTTGGGGTGTACATGGCCTAAACCCACTGAGTTGTCATGAGGAGGAACTCATTTTATACTGGGAACTGCACAGAGATACAGCAAACACACTAAATGTGTTAATGAACAGGTGTTAACCAGGGTCACAATTCCTGTAATTAGTCTTTTGATCATAGCTCATCATTGCTCATCATCATCCTTAGCATAACAACATTACCTCTATTTTATTTTTATTTTCAGAACTGTAGAGTGTAGAACTGGAAGTGAGTCTGTGCAAAGTAGGACAGCGCCCCCTGGAGGAAAAGACACACAAATATCCAGAAAACGGGTGGGCTGAGATTCCAGAGCCATTCCCTATTAGATGTCATGATCTGCTTTGTTGAATCCCATTCGGACCATAAAGCGCCAGTCGGTCAGCACTTACATTTATATTACCCCTATCACACACTCCTCTGTGGGTAAAGTTCTCAGGCGCTCAACCACCCATCTTTAGGTAAATTTTATGGTAGATTTTGAGTGCTGGCTCCTACTCTCAGTCACTAACATAGAGTTTGAAGAGAAGTTCCTGGGAACTTCAGGCTCCATATCCCCCACTGCTAGGGATGTCAGCTAGAGTCAGCCTGACAGATTCCCTGGAGCTTCCCCCCATCCCAGATACATTGGATCCTCTTCCCCTAACTGGACTACCTGGTTGAGCCTCAGTAGGAGAGGATACACTTAGGCCTACGGTGACTGTATGTGCCAGGGTGGGGTGAAACCCAAGAGGACAGGGAATAGTGGGAGGGAAGGACTTGCAAGGCTGGGACTTGGAGGAGAAGAGGGAGGGGACTGTGACTGGGATGTTAAATGGATTAATAATTAATTAATTAATCAATAGAGAAAAGTTCCTGTGGAAAAACTCAGGAATTCTGATATAGGCAAAAGTCTTTAGCCTCCCTGCGATTGGGTTAGTGAAAGGGCTCAGCAGATAACCACACCTGGTGCCAAGACAAACACAACCTGGCTTTGATCCTCAGGACCCATATGGTGGAAAGAGAGAACCAACTTCCAGGAACTTGTCCTCGATTTCTACATGCTAGCCATTGCACACATGTGTAGTACACACTCCTAACTAGTTAATTGTAACCCACAGTGAGGATCCCGAAGACTTTTTACAAAAAAAAAAGAATTGAGGTTAATTTGCTTGAGCATCCCTCCTATTCCCTCTGCTTGTTTGTACACCTCATTTCCTACAGCCCCTTTCTCCTTAACTCCCGCATACATACGGCGAACTTTCACTGTGTGCTAATTCAACAAATGTCTGCTAAGAAGGCAAAGCTACCCAGAATCCCATTGCTCAAGAGAGATGAACGACTCACCACCACGGCTGCAAAACCAGATATGCATATGAGTATGATGCTCAGAGCAGCCCCAGTGAGAGGCCTACAGGGGTGCAATGGGCTATCTGGTAAAAAAAAGAAAAAAGAAGAAAAAAAAAACTACCCCAAAGAAAAAGAAAGCAGCAGCAGTAGAGGAGAGTCCACAAAGCCCCAGCTGCCCCAGACATGAATAGCCTGGCAGAGCAGTCTCTCCAGGACCTACTGAGAATACAGATCAGAGGCGAGCAGGATATCTGAGATGAGCGAGGGTCTCTGTGATGCCGACCTTAAGTCATTTCCCAACTCTCTCACCCTTGATTCTCCCAGTCTCTCTCCCTTCCCAAATTAAAAGTTATGCAAGTACATCTTAGGAGCCATTAGGGGAAAAAAAAAAAAAA
>JADRCC010207733.1:0-18163 GCA_019843855.1 Hylomyscus alleni
AAAAAAAAAAAAAAAAAAAAAAACCAACCAGAAACTGCCCTGCCATCAGAAGCTGCCCTACCACCTGGTCTGAGGCAGGGATAATGGGAAAGCAGCACTTTCCATGTTTCCTCAGCAATAGTTTCCAGACTTCCCCAGTTTCTACCAGTTTCCACCACCACCACCACCAACAACAACAACAACAATAGTTTTCAGACTTCCCCAGTTTCTACCAGTTTCCACCACCACCACCACCACCACCACCACCACCAACAACAACAACAACAACAACAACAACAGCAACACCATCACCACACCCAGTAATGGTTCTGGATTAGAGATAGAGCCAAGATTAAGATAGAGATTACCTACCCCTCCCAAAAATTGCCTTAATGTGCTTTAAATACAGCCTGTAAGCTCACTTTAGGGTCTATCTTAGTAATGGGAAACCCTAGCATGCTGGATTTCTGCAGAATAAAACATTCATTCCATTTACATACTATCTGAGTTCAGGGTATCATTCTTCAATGATCATGGACCCTTACATAATATTTGTATTTTACTAATAAAAAAGGGAGACAGTACTACAGTAACTCCTTCCAAAGTCCTATTTGAAACCATTTAAATATATGTAAGGTGATAGTACATACAGTACAAATAACTCTAAACATATAGGGAATGATACAGCCAAACTTGTTAAAAATAGGTAAATTTTATTTAATTTAGAAATGCTTTCTTATTAGTTCCCTTCACTTCTTTGAGTCAAACTGTGTGAGTACTTCATTTTATGTATACTAACCTATGATACATGTTAATGTTATTTCAGCTTCAGAGGGTATATTAAAAAATGAAACAATTCAGATCTAGATCATGACGCTTTTAGTTTTGATATGATCCAGGAGATTTTTCTTTAATGTCCTTTACCAGCTGTTCTCCCTCTCTTCCCCCCTCTCTCTCCTCTCTCCAATCTCATTTACATCAGATCCTAGGAAAGGGCCTTCCTAGCTATGAGGCACCTTATAATAATGGATGTATAATATGTATAATAATGGATATATAATATGTGACCCCTGCATGCACAAAATACAATGGTTTTTCCACTGTTGACAAATGTATGATAGAAACCATTTAAAAGGAAGGAATCTTTTGGCATTCAATTGCAAAAGTCTCAATCTAAGAAGAGCTAGAATGATTTCTTGGGGCCTAAGGCAAAATATCATGGTGGTAAGTACCTATGGCAGAGGCTTCTCATCTTATAGCCATCAGTAAGGATATAAAGAAACACAGGAAGAACCCAAGGACCAGATAAAGCTGTCTAGGTATACTTCCTCCAACTGGCCACAATTTCCACTTAAAGTCATCATATGATGACTTTAATCTATTAATTATATCAGAGAACTCAGGATCCAGACACTTCCCCGAAACTTATCAGCTGTCAATTAATCCCTCTATCACATGAGCCTTTCTGTTCATGAGTTTGTATCCAAACCATAACAATAGATAATCTCCAAAACCTTTGTATTTTGGAGTTAAAACTAAAATTCTTCACCAATTGTTTTTTTCTCTTAAAGGCCATACAGTGTTACATTTTCAGATTTGCTAGTTGTATGATATCTATTTCCACTGCTCAATTCTATAGTCATGCTAAAGCAACCAAAGACATTATATAAATGAATTAATGTGGTGATTTTCAATAAAATAAAACATTATTTAGAGAGACAAAACATAGATATGACCTGCAAGCCATGTTTTGCTGGCATTTGTTATGAAGAACAGATAGAAAGCCTTAAAAGCCAGAAAACAGTTCACAATCTAATTTATGAAATAGAAAAATAACCAAATGAACCAGTCTACAGTTTAAATGTTTGCAAGGGACTTGATGATCCCACCAATAAGCTTCTCATTTAAAACTAAGTAGCTTTATGTAAGTATATGGTTTTAATAGCTTTATACACTTCTGCTACTACAACCTTAATTATGGTAGTGAGTATATATGCACTCAAATTTGAAAAATGGGTAAAAAGTCACTTAGTTTCTTAGAATGACTTTGGTTTTCTGTTTGCAAAAGGATACTAATAGTTGGTTCTAAATAATGCAAAGCAAGGAGTGAGCTGTTTTTCTTAATTACAATTTAAAAATGATCATTTCTAATGTCTTCCATAAGAAGTATAACGTCATCACAAGCACTTGGTATTCAAGAATTTTAACCTAGAAGAAATTAGAAGACCTGCCATTAACTTCAAGGCCCTTCTGAACTGCATCAGTTCTCTCCACTCTTTTTTTTTCCACATCTCTTCTCAGACTCTAACCTGGTAAGTATACCTGAACTGCCCTATCCATGCCTTCTCCCCAACCCACAGGACTAGGCTAGTAGCAAATGAAGAGATTGAAATAGTAATAAAAAATATTCCAGCTAATAAAATGTCTAGGGCCAGACATATCCACCTTAGAATTATAACAGACTTTCAAAGAAGATATATAGCCAATCCTTCTTAAAATAACAAAAAATAAAAACACAAGGAGCACTCCCAAACTACTTATATGCAGCCATTATCACACTAATACCAAAATCAGCTAAAGGTTAAAAAAACAAAACAAAGCAATACTGCAAGTGACATGACACAAAAAAATTCTACCTGAAAATTTTAAGAAATTATAAACAAATTTTGTAATACAGTACAATATAGAATCAACTTGTACAAATAAATAGATTTTCTATCCACAAAAAATAAATATGTAGTAAAGGAGAACATAAGCATATTCCCATTTACAATATCCTCAAATAAAATCAAATATATAGAAATAAAACTAGCCAAGGAAATGAAGTATGTCTACACTGAAATCTTTAAATGTCTGAAGAGAAAGATAAAGGAAAAAAAACTAGAAAATGCAAAGACATCCAGTGCTCATGGATTTCTGCAATTAATATTGTGGAAATTACCATTTTACCACAAAGTATTTACATATTCAATGCAAATACCCATATTATTCACAAAAATAGAAAATTTCTAAATATTCTAAAAATTCTAAATTCACAGAATAGGAAGTATCCTAAAATTCATATTTCCATAAAATAATTTCTGAAAACAAAACAGAATAATCAAAAAATTTTGAACTAAAAGAAAGTATGGGAGGGATTACTATTCCAGATCTTAAGGTATATCACACAGCCAAAGTAATAAAAAAAAATTGGTACTAGCCAAAATACAAATTGACCAATGGAACAAAGTTGAAGACCCAATTGTGAGTATACATAACTTCAGCCATTTACTATTTTCCAAAGATGCCAAAAAATATTCTGGAGAAAAGACATCCTTAACAAAAGATGCTCTGAAAACTGGAAGTCCACATAAAGAAGAACTAAATTAAACCTTATATCTAGCTAGTACCTTCAACACAAAAGCAAACCCCAAGTGGATCAGAGAGCTAAATGTAATACCAGAAACACTAAACCTGCTAGAAGAAAACATAGTGGGGTAAGAAAAGATCTCTTGAACAGGACTCCACTTGCTCAAGAATAAAGTCAGTAATTCCCAAATGGGACTTCATAAAACTGAAATGTTTCTGTTAAGCTAAATAAACAATAGACTGAGGAGAAAGCTCACAGAATGTAACAGACTCTTTGCCAACTGTATTAAAAACGATTAATATTCACATAACATGAAGAACTGAGAAAACAATTTTAAAAAATCAAATGACTGATTCAAAGATAAATGAGTTCTCAAAAGAAAAAAAAAAAACGGAGACTAAGAAATAACTCAAAAATATCTGATCATCCCTGACAATCAGAGAAATGTAAATCCAAGCAAGTTTGAGATGTCATCTTCTCTTAGAAGGGCAAAGATCTAAACAACTGACAATAGCAAATGCTGGAGGGAGGGGTTGAAAGGGAACCTCAGTATCCATCCCTGGGATTAAAAACTGGTGCAAGCTTTGTGGGAATCAGTTCAGAGAATTCCAAAAAGTCTAAAAATAATTCTATCATATGACTTAATTAAAGCATAATTTGTCATATGCTCAAATGGCTCAATACCCTACTTCATAGACATTTGCTCAGCCATCTTCATTGCTCATTGCTACTCTAGTCACAAAACGACATAAATGTCCCATAAATGACAAACAGATAATGAAAATGTGGTACATATTCCCTATGAAATACTATTCAGCAGTAAATAAAAATGAAATTATTAACTATCCAGGTAATGGGTGGAACTAGAACAGATCATATTGAGTGAGGTAATTCAGACCTAGAAAGACAAACTTAACATCTTCCCTCTCATTGAAGGCTCCTAACTCCAAACCCTTAGATATCAGTACACAGCCAGTAGTTAAGTGCAGTAACAGGGAAAGTTAAAAGGGACCATATGCAGGGTAGAGACATCAGGGAGCAATAGAGAAGGGAATAATGGGGTAAAATGATCTGACCACAGAAATAACAAAAGGGAGAGGAGCTCTAATTAGTGAAATAGAGGGAGATAAATACCTAGGAAGGAGAGATAGATATATTAACTATCTATCTTTAAAAGCTATAAAGCATGTAAGTCTGTGTATAAATATATGTATACACTTTAAATAAAATTGTAGTTTGAAATTTCTCATCTGGGCTGAAAATGCTGCCTCAAAGATTCAAAGACACTGTAACAAACCCCAGC
Source organism: Hylomyscus alleni (assembly GCA_019843855.1). Classification (NCBI taxonomy): domain Eukaryota; kingdom Metazoa; phylum Chordata; class Mammalia; order Rodentia; family Muridae; genus Hylomyscus; species Hylomyscus alleni. Next base: position 4,632 of record JADRCC010207733.1, read on the forward strand.
ACCCTATTTAAGAAACTCTCTTGAGTTGTTGGTCACCACTATTCAAGAGAATCCCAAAACATACATCCTATTGCTATTGTTTTGGTTTCCTCCCAGAGGTGTAAAGTAAATCCTTATTGTTGAAGACACCATTCATTTGAGACATGGGGCTCTTGTCCCTGAGCTGAAACTGACCTGAAAGCCTTCTCCCTGAAGACTAGCTTGCATGGTTTCAGAAATCTCCATGAAAGCATACGAAGGAGGGAGGCAATTAACATCCTACTCATCTGTGATGCCTTTTAACCATAGCAACAACTAGGGTGGCATGGTAACCCTGGCAGTGCAGTAGTGACAGGCATACCTTAGTAGGAACCAAAAACTCTCTCTAATTGAACTCAAGACCTACTCAAGCAGAGGGTAATCATGTGTGGTACTGGAAATCTAACTCAATACTAGCAAAATCATGAATTTTAGGAAAAAAAAAACCTACAATCACCTCTTTGTTAAACCAGCACATTCCGTAACTCTAAATATTTATCCTTATATCCACATATAGGTGTAGTCCCCAAATTTTCTTTGCAAAAGGAGAGTATGACAGAAACAATGCCCCATCAAAATGCAGAGTTGTAGGGTTGATTCCAAAGGATACATCTACAACATATTCCCACACTCAAGGAACATCGTGGAGAGTAAGTGGAGAAATTATAAGAGTCAGAGAATCAGGGATTTGCTATGAGATGGTTTTACCTTGTGATGCCAGAAGCCACACTCAAAAGGTCTCAACCACAAGACTTCCTAAATAAACATGAGCTAAACAATAATAGACATGCAGACACGACAGGAGTGGGGTGAAAACCCATGAGGCCTCATAAGGACTGCTGAGTGGGAAAATAGTATTTTCCTGGAAAGAGCATATCGATTGATTATTCAATACCAAGTGGTTCACCTTGAAAATATACAATTAACCTTATTTAGACTCAGCAGGTTATATCTAGTAATGTATATATGTATACAACATCAATTAATAATAAAAATGCCATAAATCTGAAAGAGAGCAAGGAAGGGTATATGGAAGAGTTGATGGGAGGGGGAAATGATGCAATTATATAATAATCCTAAAAATAAGAGTAATAATAATAATAATAATAATAATAATAATAAATCAGGATCTTTACAAAATAAATAGTCTTCTTTACTTATTTGAAGATTTAAAGCTTCTTTCTACAAGAAAGTAAATCTATATTTGAAAAAAAATATTACAAAAATAAAATGAATAATTTTCAGCAGACTACAATAGTGTATGCTTTAAGCATGAGGTAATCAATTTATCATTTGCATTTACGTTACAATTATCTAATGCCTATGGTAAAAACATAATATTTTAGGAAATCATGCACACAGTAACTTTTGTAAACACTCATAAGGTGAAAATACATGAAACATTCACAGTTTGCTTTCTGTATCTAAAATCTTTACTTCCCCTAAAATTGCAAATTACAAACACACAAAACTGAGAGCCTCTGTTAATAGTATTGAATGAAAGTATCTATGTATGCGATGAATTTGCTTTCTTCCTACTTCTCAGAACTTGATTCTACTTTGATTTATTGTTCTCTAACTTCTGGGAAATAATCTATCTTGCTTGACATCACCTTAATCCTGTATTACTTATTCATTAGCTCAACAATTAGTTCTAGTTGTTAATATACATAAAGGCAAATGACAAGGACTATATTGGCAAATTTGTCTAGCTGATGCAGAGTGATTTACTTCAATGACTACTGTCACTTTTTATCCATGTTGAAGTAAAGAAGAGAGAGGTGCATACAACAGCAATAATAGTTTTATAACTCAATGTCTAAAAGGCCTAGCTTACTGGTAGGGAAATAGCAGTTATTAAAATGTCAACTGAACAAGTATAAACACCTTACTTAATATGAATCTCACGCAGTGCTGGTGAGTATGTTGAGGGTGTGGAAGGCACGAACATTTATCAGGGATTTTTGGCCAGCCAGCCTAGCCATATCAATAAGCTCCAGGTTCAGTAAAAGACTCTATCATAAAGAAAAATTAGGCAGGGAATGAAAGAAAGATTCACAATGTGGACCCCTGTCCTTCACATGTGCATATAGCAAACACATAAATAAGGAAATTAGATATATCTCCTTTTTACTTTGATGTCATTAAATTTTTGACTTTTTAGTATTAAACAATATTATTAAGTGCAATGTTGATATAAATTTTGTTACCTTATTATTTGCATATTGTACTTTTCCTCTATACACTGTATTTATTTTTGTCTTCTATGTAGGTAAGATTTCAAATGTTTATCCAGAAGTCTCATATCAGTAATAACAGCTTCTATTACATTTTTTATATCCTTAGTAGACAATCATTATTTAGTATCAGAATGATATGCAAAGTATGCAGAAAATGAAAAGGGATGAGATTGGAGAGCCTGTTGTATCCATAACAGACACATTTGAATATGTGAATTTATCTCCCTGGTTATTATTGACTCTACAGATACTAGACACATGCTGAGTCAACCACTCTCTTTTCTGGGAATTCATATTCAGAACTGGAAAAAGGTAAAATGATATCTGCAGGTAGATAAAATTATAATATGTAAACCAAAGAGCACTATTGAAGTTCTTTCAAAGTAATATTGTGGATAGTTGATTTAGGTTGACTCTCATAGTGATAAATAAGACAAATAGCTCTGACTGATTACTACAGTTTGGATGAGATAACATCCAAACACATCAAAAGAGAACATAGTAACACAAGGCAAAAAAAAAAAAAATTATATCAAGCTGAACCAGGCAACCCGATAGGAGGAAAAGAGTCCCAAGAGCATCCAAAAGAGTTAGAGACACATCTCCACAAAACACTAAGCTACGCAGCCATAACATATATGCAGAGGACATGGTGCAGACCTAATTCAGTCCCATGATTGCCACTTCATTCTCGTTGAGCACATATGATTCCTCAGTTGATTCAGTGGGCCACATTCTTCTGGTGTCCTCTACTCCCTCTGACTCATACTATCTTTCCTCTCCTGATCTCCTAAGGTTCTGATCCTCTGGAGACCTTCTATTTAAGACTTTCTCTTGGCATAATGCCTAGCTGTTAGTCTTTGCATCTGCTCCCCTCTGCAGTCGGGGGAAGCCTCTCTGGTGATAACTAGACAAGGCACCCATCTATGAGTATAACAGAATATCATTTTGTTGTTGTTGTTGTTTTGTTCTGTTTTTTTCTTTGTTTGTTTTTTTTGTTTTTATTTTTCAAGACAGGGTTTCTCTATATAGCCCTGGCTGTCCTGGAACTCACTCCGTAGACCAGGCTTGCCTCAAATTCAGAAATCTGCTTGTCTCTGCCTCCCAAGTGCTGGGATTAAAGGCATGCACCACCACTACCTGGCATAACAGAATATCATTAGAAATCATTTCATTGATTTTTTTAAACCAGTTTGTTTGGTTAACTATTTAGTAAGTAACCAACATTGGTAAAATATGGAGAAATTAAAAATTTCAGGTATTGTTGATCTGAATAGAAAACAGAACAGCTGTTATAGAACAGAAATATGGACTTGCCCATAAAAAGCTGAGAATTATCAACTGAGAAGTTTCATTTGGGGTATACATCTCAAATCATTTAAAACAAATATTGGAAGAAATTTATACTCTCATGCTCATAGTAGCATTATTCACAAAGGTAAAACCAACTAAACCATTTATCTAAGGATAAAAAATATAATGTATACATACAATGAGACATTTATTCTGTCTTAAACAAGGAGAAAATTCTGACACCATTTATAACACGAATGAGCCTTGAGGACGTTATACTAAGTGGAAAGAGCCAGACACAGAAGGAGTAATATTATTATGTTCCAATTTATATGAGAATCTAGAGTAGTCACATTTACAAACAGAATATAGAGTAGAGGTAGTAAACAGCTGAAGGAAAAGGGGCTCGAGGAGTTGTTGAATTGATTCAGAAATTTCACTTTTTCACTTTTATTTGTTATTTCATTTATTTGCCTTTCAAATGTTATCCACCTTCCCAGTTTCTCCTCTGCAAACCCCTATCCCATTTCTGCTCCCCCTGCTTCTACAAGGGGCTTCCCCTACCCACTTACTCACTCCTGCCTCACCACCCTAGCATTCCCCTATGCTAGGGTATTGAACCTTCACAGGGCCAAGGGCCTCTCTTCCCATTGATGACTGACTTGGCCATCCTCTGCTACATATGCAGCTGGAGCCATGGGTCCCTCTATGTTTACTCTTTGGTTGGTGATTTAGCCTTTGAGAGTTCTGGGGGGTGTCTGGTTAATTGATAATGTTCTTCCTATGGGGTTGCAAACCCCTTCAGCTCCTTCAGTCCTTTTTCTAGCTCCTTCATTGGGGTCCTCATGCTCAGTCACATAGTTGGCTGCAAGCAACTCTGCATCTCTAATGGTCAGCCTCTGGCAGAACCTCTCAGGGAACAGCTAGACCAGGCCCCTATCAGCAAGTGCTTCTTGGCATCAGCAATAGTGTCTTCTTCTGGAGATGAGAATAACATGAATACACTTAATATTGAACTGGACATTTAAAATCAGCATGAGAGATAAAAGAAAAACTAGAAATTTATCTTTTCCCTTTACATTACATAATGCTTACAAACTTTGGGTTAGCTCTTCATTTATGTAACTTTAATTACTAGTTTAAACACTTTAAGTGAAAGCAATTCCTTATTAGCTTTCTCTGTAAATTCCATGCATAAAGGATTCATTTGGGGAGTATGAAATTTCCCATATGCTCATGGGTAATTCATTTTAAAAATTAAATTTCAGTTTAGCATATAAGAAAACAGGTTCCATTATGACATTTTCATAAATATATTTTAATTTTTATATTTTATTTTTGAGATTACAATTAAAACATTTTCTTTCTCCTTTCCTCCCTCCAAACCTTCTTATATATCCTTCCTCTCTCCAAATTCATAATCTGTTTTTTCTCTAATTGTTATTGCAAGGATATATACATATATACATATACATACATACACATACTCATACACATATATTCATATACTTTGTATTTAAAGTTCCTACATATAACCTGCTCAGTCCATATATTGTCACTTATATGTGTGATTTCATGGCTGTTTGGCTACCCTTCCTCACTGTCCTAACCCAAATCCCTGTGGTCTCTTTCCAGTCCCATTTTCCCCCAAATAAACATATTCTGCTTTTACTGCATTCCATCATCTTCTCTTTACTTCTTCCCCATTTCCTTAACATATCTTTCTTCCCCTTTACTGTCACCATTCTTGTTTCATTATCAATCTACCCACCTACATACACATTGGATGGCATAGTGGGGTGACCAAACTGACTTATACGTCAATGAAATTACAGCTTCACTGAAAAGAACCTTCAGAAATAGTACTTATAAAAATGGTATTATGGTACCACCATGCTGCCATGCTTAGTAGAAACACACTCCTAGGAGAGGAGCCACATTTATTAAAAATAATAGTGGTTAGATTTCCTTTTTCTGTATACTTTCCAGCATTTTAAGTTGTAATATAAACATTATAATATAGTCTGTATTTGTCACATCTTAAGAGCTGGTGACATTATACATTTAAGTTTGGTTCTCTGGATGCCATTCAGCAGAGCATTAGTCTATTCAGCTCTGCTTTGTAAATAAATGGGTCTAGGGAATGATGGCATGAATAGAAATCTCAAGCATGGTAGAACATAGTATTGCACCACTACTACCCCAATTAATTTGCCTCGATACAAAAGAGATGGTCCAAAGAGAATAATATGTCCAAGTATAGACTTCTAAGTATCTAGAGATGTAAATATAGTGCTGGTTTGTGAAGTTTAGAGAAGCTTATCTACTCTGGAAAAAAATACTTCTTAATTTCCAACCCTTCTCTTTGATAGTCAAAGAGAAAACAAAAACTCACTTATAACTCTCCTGTTCCCACTTGCCTGCTTCTAGCTCTTCACATCATTTCTCAGTACTTTTGCCCTCTCTGTAACCAGGGTCGCTCTCATAACAACCTCCTTGTAGCCACCCTGAAGAGTAATGAATAGAAATGAGTTATAAATATAAAATGGTATATAAATCTTTTAGCACCAGAAACTTGGGATGTTTTAAATACACAAAGGACAGGTTAATAAGACTATCAATCCTGTCTCCAATGTATAGACATTTACAGAGTATGATCCCATCTATCTCTGACTCTTAAATATTCAGTTTAAAAAACAAAATCTCTGATTTCCATTAATGTAGAGAAGTGTGATCCTTTGCCTTTCTTTGTAAGGATAATTAATAATTTTTCCCCTATGTGATGAGACCATGTCAGATAGGTTTACATTTTATCTCCAATAAAACTGTGAACTCATTAACACCTACTTTCTTAATGCAGGGGATTTGGTTTGGTTTTGCACTTCACTGACAGCATCTGGATACATTATAGATATTGTGGTAGGGGAATGTTGCTGATACAGTTGTCTGAATATTATATTAACTAAAATCTTAAAATAAAAACAATTCAAGTATAAAAGAATCAAGGCTGACAGTTTTAAAACCTTCAGAGACACTATTTCCAATTGTGTTAAATGTTAATACTGAATGGGTTTCTCTAAAACCCCAATATTTGTTGTTCAAAACTTTTTGAAAGAATATATTCTAATCTGTTTCTCCTTTCCTGCCTCATGTGAGATCCTCTCTACCTCCCTATCCCCTTAACTCTTCTCCCTTTTTTCTTACTTTAGAAAACAAACACACCAAACACAGAAAGAAAACACACAATACAACCTCCACAAAAATAAAAAACAACAAATAAGCAAAAGATGAATAAGATAAAATATACCAAATCAAAGCAAAATGAGACAAAAAAAATCTACAAACTTAACAGAGTTTATTTTGTGTTGGCCATTTACTTCTGGGAATAGAGTCTATCCTTAAGTGCAGTTTATAAACCCAATGAAACTCCATTAGAGAAAATTAAATTTTTGTTTGCAACTGGTTGCCAATTGCATATGACTTCTTGGTTAGGGATGGGAACTCATATCTACTTTCTAGTGCAGGATCCTTATGTGGCATGGAGCTGTGCAGAACCTGTGCATGCTGCTAGAGTTTCAGTGATTTCATATGCCTTATTGTGTCTGGAGTAATCCATCACCTCTGCCTCTTAAAAATCCTTTCTCTATTCTCTTCAGCATAGCTCCCTTATGCCCTCACTCCGGTTTTCTGTCTCCCCATGACTACATATTTCCCCTTCCTTTCAAGATTCCCCCCCCCACTGATCCCCAGGAACCCCTTACTGGATACCATACTTCAGTGAATATACATTGTCCTTTAGCATAAAATAGTATTTGGTTTTCCATAGACCCATGGCTAATCCAATAAAACTAGCATCCACATATCAAAGAACACACAAAATATTTGTCTCTTGGGATCTTAATTACCTCATTCAGGATGATTTTTTTCTACCTCCATCCACTTCATAATTTCATATTGAGGAAATTATGGGCAAGAAACTTATCCTTGTAAGTTTAGTCCCTGTTGAAAAGTTATCATTCCACTCTAAATGCATACTTTTCTTTTCTGTCTCCCTCTCCCTCTTCCTCTCCCTCCCCCTCCCCTCCCTCTCTCCTTCCCTCCCTCCCTCTCTCTCTCTTTTTCCTTTCTTTCTTTCTGAGATTATACTCCAAAACAAGATTACACCAAACTTTCTGATTTGCTGGCTCTTGCAATTCCCTCTCCCCCTACTGACACAAACTTTTTCCTTGAGCCTTAGGTACATGAGTGCTTTGTAGATGTATGCACTTGGACAGGGCTCTACAACTCTGTTGCAAAGAGAAGTTTCCTCAGTGCAGGTGAGGACCACTACACTTACCTAGTTAGACTCTGGAGAAATAGGTAGAAAGTATGGATGTAGCACTCAGTTTCCCTTTCTTAATCCTATCTGAATGCATAAAGAAAAGATTGTCTTAGTGATTTATCAAAAAGATATCTATAGAGGTATTTTTAATTCATTTTCCTTTATAGGTCTGAGAAACAATATTCCTATGCAATCTTGTTAGATATAGAAGAATATAATAAGGTGTCATTCATTTATTCATTAATTCTCTCTCACACTCTCTCTCCCACACCCCAGTTAAAATTTGAGGCAACAAATGTGATTTAAAAAGATAAGCTATTCTTCATTTCTACCCTTTCTGTACTAGGTTCTTACTTCTTGATTCAGGTAAATATCATACTCACTAGAAGAGATAGATAGATAGATAGATAGATAGATAGATAGATAGATAGATAAATAGATAGTATTCATCACTAACTGTAATTAAGGTTCAGAAATTAGAGAAACAATTATTATAAAGGTCAGTTGTCTTCCAAGAACAAATTGATTCACCTTCTCAATTGGTACAAATATATTCATCGTCAGAACCAATACAAATCAAAGAAGAATTAACTATAAAATTGTACTTAGAATGTTTCCATCTAAACATTTACACCAGAATGACAAAAATAACTTTTGTTAAACGTGTCAGAGACCATTCTGAGGGAAATATACCTAGCTGTTCTTCCCTATTTCAGTATCAACACCAAGATAGATGGACTGACATAATCCCCACTGATTCATAAGGAGTTTTTCTTCAAAATAAGTCAATATGGTATCATTTTAAAAGCAAAAGAACCTGTTAAAATGCTAACTACTTAATTCTATAGATGCTTTAAATGAGAGACCAGTAGCAGGCAAAATCTGACTTCTGGATCTGATTGAAGCATTACCATGATCCCTATAAAATATGTTCTACTTCTTAATAATTAAAAATAAACATAATATTTGCAAATCACCACTATGCTTTCTTATTAAGATCTTTTTCCCTAATAATTATTGACAGGAAAGGCATCAATGGAAATGCACAGACACACATATTAAGAAGAAATCTTACTTAAGGTCTGACTTCTAGATAAAGCTGAAGATATTTCTGGATAAATCTGAAGAAATATTTAAAATGTAAAAAGAATCAACTTAAAAACTTTAATTTCAGCTTACCAAAGGTTGCTTCCTTCTCTTCTAGACAAATTAAAATGTGTCAGTTCCAGCTACAGTGGCTCATCACTTTTATTTTTTACCAAGAACCTGTCCCATATATTTATAGATTTGAAATGTTTTCAAGACTTCGTATACTGGTCCTGAAGAAGATCCTTTAAGGAACAATAAAATATGATTCAGAGACAAACATGATTTCACCTTCTGCAACTCAAGTCTTTGTGATATCCCACAGAAATCTGGCTCTTTCCCACACATGTTTGTGGTTAGTAAAAACTGAATTGTTCAATGACCTGGACTTAGGAATACTTCTTTCTCATTTCAGAAAGGGAAGAATGCCAGAAGCACAACTTGTCTCATTTGACGTCTTTCATAGGAGTTGGATGATGTTGCAGGGCATAGATGCCAGATGTTTTATTCTGTTCCATTTTGTATTTCACCATATCTTTAAAACCATTTTTCTTTCCCATTTAATGTCTTTTTAAAAAGTCATTCCCTTGAGTCTTTCAAGAGAAGGAAAGAAGCGTGTGAGCTCTAAGCTACTATGATTCGCCCTCCTCTGATCAGAGGGATGCTCTCCAAGAGCCTTGTATATTCAACATTCAGTTGACTTCTACTCACATTGTACCCATGCTTGTAATGAAGAAAAATGGTACTGCAGTCTTTGAGAGTAGCCTCAGTGTTTACTTCTAATAATAGGTAAATACATGCTGTTCAGACTTTTGAAAATTAAAAATATATATATTGAAGCATTTTTTACTCTTTATAACATTTAGTCTGCTTCAGATAATTATGAGTGAATATTACATAATATGTAACAGTTATGGAAGCTAAAAAGTGATTGAAAGTGAAAAAAGGCCTGAATTCCTCCTTTATTTGATCTCATACAACTTACTATATACTTAATTGTGAACTTTCCTTACCAAATTTAGTTAATCCCCCTCATCTCTACTCATATCCTAACCAGACCTTCTTATTTCATTAATATGTCAACTGTCAACCCTTTTGCTTTAGGTTTATCCTAGCCTTAGGCTCTTTGGAAGTTCAAATTTAACTTCCTTATATATCCAGGAGATGAAAACTACCAAAATTAGCTCCTTCACAACATTTTGTGATCAATGACTGATAGATTTTGCTACATAAAATTTCAATATCCTTGACATCAGGGTCCAATAACTTACTCTTTTATATGTATCTTGTGGAGTTAAGTAACAGTACTAATAACACAGCCTTTATTTGATGAATTAACTACATTGTTTTACCTGTTATTCCAATACTTGTGTCTTTTTAGGTAGCACCCTATCTTGGCCTTGATCTCTGTTTATGAGTCTACTTTGAAGGCACACTCTTTAATGCTTTAAGAAAAAACAATGGCCATTTCCCTTGCTCACTTTTTAAAATTCTACCCTATGCACATATTTAGCCACAATCAGCTTCTGAATTTCTAGAGACATACAGAGAGAGAGAGGAGGGGGAGAAGAAGAGGAGGAGGAGAAGGAGAAGAAGGAGGGGAGGGAGGGAAGAAAGGACAGAGGGAGAGATCTTAAGATTTTTTTTCTTTTTTTAAAAGATTTATTTATTTTATATATATATGAGTAAACACTCTAGCTGTAAAGATAGTTGTGAGCCTTCATCTGGTTGTTGGGAATTGACTTTAGGACCTCTAGTCATATCAGAAGCAACAGAAGAGGGCGTCGGGCAGTTGTGAGCCACCATGTGGTTGCTGGGATTTGAACTCATGACCTTCAGAAGAGCAGCCGGTGCTCTTACCTGTTGAGCCATCTCACCAGCCCGATCTTAAGATTTTTATGCTACACACTCCTTTGGAATCCTGTGAATATGTATCAGAAAGTTTTTAAATTCACAAAATAATGTATGGGAATCTCCAAGGAATAAGAGTATATTGCTATATACTTGTATAAGGACTCAAGAAGGTACTATTTTTACCACTTTACTTCCCCCAGAAGGCTTTAAGTAAATCATGATTTTACCCAGCTGCACATGTTCAGGGTTCTTCAGGCTTGTCAGTGCCAAAATAAAAGTAAAGATTCTGTGTCATCGATGGTAACTGAGAGTTTTGCTGGGTAGAGTAGCCTGGGCTGTCATTTGTGTTCTCTTAGGGTCTGTATGACATCTGCCCAGGATCTTCTAGCTTTCATAGTCTCTGGTGAGAAGTCTGGTGTAATTCTGATAGGCCTGCCTTTATATGTTACTTGACCTTTTTCCCTTACTGCTTGTAAAATTCTTTCTTTGTTTAGTGCATTTGGTGTTTTAATTATGTGATGGGAGGAATTTCCTTTCTGGTCCAATCTATTTGGAGTTCTGTAGGCTTCTTGCATGTTCATGGGCATCTCTTTCTTTAGGTTAGGGAAGTTTTCTTCTATAATTTTGTTGAAGATATTTTCTGGCCCATCACATTGGGAGTCTTCACTCTCTTCTACACCTATTACTCTTAGGTTTGGTCTTCTCATTGCGTCCTGGATTTCCTGGATGTTTTAGGATAGAAGCTTTTTGCCTTTTGCAATTTTTCTCAATTATCATAGATGGAGAAACAAGATATTCCATGACAAAACAAAATTTACACAACATCTTTCCACAAATCCAGTCCTACAAAGGATAATAGATGGGAAACACCAACATAAGGAGCAAAACTACACTCTAGAAGAAGGAAGAAAGTAATCTTTCAACAAACCCACACAAACCTAATTCCACCTCTTACAATCAAAAGAACAGGAATTAACAATTACTTTTTCTTAATATCTTAATATGAAAATTAATATTACCAACATATCCTAATCAATTGAAATCCAAAAATATGAGGAAATTTGTTGGCTGTCATCCAGTGGTCTCTCTAATTTGGTAATTGGAGAAATAGGTCCAATATTGTACAATCCATATACACTTTCTGCTTGTTTGTTCGTGACAGTGTCTTGCTGTGTACCACATAATGGTCTTGAAATCATGTTTCTCCTATCTTAGCCTCTCTATTAGTAGTATTGTTTATTTCATGTTTTTACACTATACTATGGTTTTCAGAACAGCATACATATTTCAAAAGTATTTATACAGCCAAAAGAAAGGTAGACAATTAACTTGGGAGGTGGCTTGTAAGAGAATGACAAAGAGTGAGAATGAATGCTTTGCTTGATGTTAGTAATTATTGTATCAAGTTTGAAGAAGAGGACTTTATAAGTTACTCTTTCTCAGAGATAAATGCTTTTCCAAATTATCACAGGCAATGAACCAGATTCTTACCCTCACCTAATGTCTGTGCCACTCTCCAAGCAGAACCATTGCTCATTGAAACAGTTGGTGAATGACTTTATGGATAGACCATCTTAATACTCACACCATTTCTTAAATGAATGTAACCTGTTCTCTGTGAGCTAAGAATAAAGTCACTCACTCAAGTCAAATAGCTTTGACCATAGCAGGTAGTCTGCATCCAAAAATCATGCCTACGATTCATTCCTTGGAGCAGCAGAACTGTCAACTCTCAGCCTAGCTACAGTGGAGGTAAAATCCTTTGGTGATGTCAGAGTCATTGAAGTAGAGCCTTATAACAATGAAATCGAGTATCAAAAAATTGTTCTTATGTTGGGCTTGTACCACAGTAAGAGCCAAGATTTTAAGCTCTACTAAATACAAAACAAACAAACAAACAAAAAGACTTTATATATTTATGTTCATTTAAAAAATACAAGTAGTGATGTATTATTTTAAAATATTAATATAAGTTAATATGTTTGGAGTTATTTAAAATTTATATTGAGAAAAACCATATGTATTTTCAGTATTGCTGTAGAAAAGCATCTACATAAGACTGTTAAATTGATTGTTGTTTTATATGAAACAACTGTTATAATATTCATTTTTATTGTTACAATATTTTATAATTTTTAAAGAATATGACAAAAATGTATTGCAGGTATTAATGGGAGGGTCTCTTGGAGGAGTTGGGATATAAAAGGGAAAAAAGAATGTGATTTAATTCTATTTACTTAAAATATGTTTTTAAATGTTAACAAATTGAGATAAATTGAAATCATGTATCTTTTCTCATCATAATGCAATAAAAGGTAAATCAATACAAAAAAAGAAGATTCTGTGTCACATAGTATGAATCATTATGTGATCCATAGTTGATCTTTGGGGGATTCTTTCGTTTCACTCATTTTGTACCCAGAGTTGCCCTCCTCAAATGTGTGCCTACTTTGAGGAAGAGCAAAGTTGTATTTACTGGAAAGAAATGATATTGGTGCTTTCCTTGTTTACTGTGATCTCAATCTCTTACAATATTTTCTCCAGTCTGCCTCATCACACCTCTAGCCCCAATGGCTAAGTCTTCCTTCTTATGAACATAATATCTTTAATAATGTCTGTTACATTTTTAATACACTGATATATATATGTGTAATAAATATATAATATAATTATATATATAATGTGTGTGTATATATACATACATTATATATATATATATA
>JADRCC010207750.1:0-22945 GCA_019843855.1 Hylomyscus alleni
TTTTTTTTTTTTTTTACAGTGTTGAAGATTGAAACCAGAACTTAGTATATTCTAGATAAATGCTCTACCACCAAGCCTTCATTCCATTACCAGAATATGCTGAACTGGTTATAGGTTTTTAAATCATTTTAATGAAGTTTAATTTGTCATGAGAGACTAAAAATTCCACTGAGTCAGAATTGACACCGCATGTTTTCACTCAGATGAAAAGAATTAGGCTGTCTGACATCTCCGTGCTATGTACGAGTTCCTCCTTTATAAACACCTCCACTGTATTTAGCAGCTTCAGCTTCACTGTACGATAATTACTTAAGTACTCAGTACTTTGAGCAGGAAGACATCAGCCAACTTTATTCTTTGAAAACTTGCTCTGAATTTTCATCTTGGGTTTCAAGGGAAATGTACTCCTCCAATGTATGCTGATCACTTAAGATGTGCTAAAAAATGTGACAGTTGATAAAAGTTCCGAAGCTCTGCCAGACAAGCATATGTGACTGATGGCTTCAGCACAAGCCAGGGTCAAGAGTGTAAGCCAAATAAATGCCAAGCATTATAACACACTCCATCACTGAAGTTTGACCATCAAAGAGCAATTCATCACTTCAAGCTGTCAAAACCTATTTTGGTTTTCTCTTCCCCGTTCAGAGGGGCCTGGCCAGGGATCAAATGCATCAGAGCTATTTTGAACTAAATATTTTGACACAGTAGTAGTACATAAAGTGATGTGAACCTTGACATCTGTACAGATTAACTTTTAGATACTTTGAGGAATAGGCATACTTCACTCTGGATGTATTATATGTCAAAAACTCAGTCTTTATTTTTTTCATATGCACAAGTGACATCTAGTTTGTGAAATATTGAAAACTGTATGGCATCGTTTATATATGATGTCATTGCGAAAGCTGTCCACCTCCAGCATGACATCCCACACAATATTTTTTCTTGTCTGAATGTACAGCATATAAGATGGTCTTTCTAGAGAATATCATCTATTATACATCTACTATATATCTTTTAGACTATAAATAGGGTTAATCCCACCAGTAGAGAAAAAGATCACTACCACAAGTTAAACTCAAATTGGAAGCAAGCTTTAATTAAATACAGGCCAGGAGATGGAGTCTAGCCACTCTCACCCCTGAGTTCCCAGGGAAATGGCCATACATACTGCTTGCATACCTCCTGCCTACATCCAGTCAGGGCCAAGCACACATCCTGACATCCTTCTTGCCCATGTACCTCCTTCCTACATGTGAACAAGCACATCTGGGGCAGATGGGTCAAATAAACATAGGACAAACAAGAACTTATTCTTAACTGTAAAAAGAACTCTTAACCTGCAAGATATATTTTTCCTGTTTTGGTCTCACAGTCGCTTGCCTAAATAATATCACTTTTATTTTAATTTTTTTATCTGATATGCAACTCCTATGAAGGGGTCATGGCCCACAGGTTAAGAACCTCATCTCTAGACATTGAAACTCACCCATTCTTCCAGTGGCCATACTTCCTTCCAAAAATCAGTTGGCTTGCCGAGGTATTGTCTTCAGTTCTTGTTCAAACATTACCTTATACTAGCCAATTTTTGCATCCTCAGATCCCTTCTGTTTTCATGCTGCACATCACCATTGACATCTGGAGTCCTCCTCATATCTTTGTGGGATCTACCTCTTCTTTCTTAATCATGAACTCACGATGGCAGAGAGCTGGTTCTCTCTACTGCATTTCCCAACACAGACCTGGGGATCTTGTAGGTCCTTTGCTATCACTGCCAAGATATCCATAGGTGTCTTAGTTAGGGGTTTACCGCTGTGAACAGACACCATGACCAAGGCAACTCTTATAAGGGCAACATTTAATTGGGGCTGGCTTACAGGTTCAGAGATTTAGTCCAGTATCATCAAGGTGGGAGCATGGCAGCATCCAGGCAGGCAAGGTGCAGGAGGAGCTGCTAGTTCTGAAGGCTGCTGGGAGAAGACTGGCTTTCAGGCAGCTAGGAAAAGAGTCTTAAAGTCCACTCTCACAGTGACACACTTCCTCCAACAAAGTCACACCTACTCCAACAAGGCCACACCTCCAAATTGTGCCACTCTGTAGGCCAAGCATATTTAAACCACTACAATAGGAGAACGCTCTCCACTGTGTTCTGTTTTCTGTTTCATAGTATAGACATCTTATGCAGTGGAGTATAGTTATAATGTTTTAAATATATCATGCAAATCCTCTTGTCCCTCAATAAAACCTGGCCTAGGAAGTAGAGGCCAACCAGAGTCTGGAATGCTCAGCTCCAGCATGGTGGTCATTTACAGAGCTGGCAATTAAACCACAACATAGCAAAACCGACTGCCAAAAACACACTGAGATGAGGAACTTCACAGTGTACTTCAAGGGAAATTCAAGTGATTTTTAAGAGAATCTCAAAAATTAGATGATTTTTAACTCTTGCTGAGTGAAGAAACTTGAGGTTCTCTCTCCTTATTCATGGTATGTTTTCCCTGTCTTTCACCATCAGGAGCTGTCATGTAAAATTGAACATGTTCATGGTAAATTGAACATGGAATCATTCCCCATTGTAAGTGTTTTACCCCCAAGGGTCTTCTCTGTATAGCCTTAAAGTATGATCCTCTTGCCTCTGTCTCTCAAGTGCTGGAATTAGGGGACCATACCACCAAACCCAGGTAATTTAAAATGAATTTATCCTCATGAGATCTAGCTCTGTTCCTGTGGCTTGGTCTCCCATTTGGTGTTCCATTTCTGGAACTCAGTCCATAGCAGAAACCATAACAAATCTAACAGAAAGAGCAGAAGTCTTTAGGTGTCATCTGTAGGACTATGCTTGCATAACAGAATGGACTTTTATATTATTATCTAGAACATCATGGTCTGGTAAAAAAGCATGCTTTAGAGGCCCCATAACACTCTTGAAAAAAATAGTTTCTTACAACAAAGGTTGATTTTGTTACTCTTGTAGATGTTTTTAAATTGGGCAGTGTTTTCTTTTTTTCTTTAAACAACCCCAAACGAATATCTCTGCAATTCAGCAGACAATTTACCTTATACAAGATTTCTTTACTCTTAAAAAACACAGAAACATATATCTTGGGTATTCCAAGCTTCTGGGCTAATAAACCTCACTCAGGATATTTTCTAGGTCTATCCATTTGCCTAAGAATTTCATGAATTCATAGTTTTTAATAGCTGAGTAGTATTCCATTATGTAGATGTACCACATTTTCTGTATCCATTCCTCTGTTAAAGGGCATCTGGGTTCTTTCTAGCTTCTGGCTATTATAAATAAGGCTGCTATGAACATAGTGGAGCATGTGTCCCTATTACATGTTGGAGCATCTTCTGGGTATATGCCCAGGAGTGTTATAGCTGGATTCTCAGATAGTACGATATCCAATTTTCTGAGGAACTGCTAAACTGATTTCCAGAGTACCAGTTTGCAATCCCACCAACCAGAGAGGAGTGTTCATCTTTCTCTACATCTTCATGAGAATCTGCTGTCACCTGAGTTTTTGATCTTAGTCATTCTGACTGGTGTGAGGTGGAATCTCAGGTTTGTTTTGCATTTCCCTGATGACTAAGGATATTGAACATTTCTTTAGGTGCTTCTCAGCCATTCAGTATTCCTCAGTTGAAAATTCTTTGTTTAGTTCTGTACCCCATTTTTAAATAGGGTTACTTGGTTCTCTGGAGTCTAACTTCTTGAGTTCTTTGTATATATTAGAAGCTCAAGAAGAAGGAAGACCAAAGTATTGATACTTTGGTCCTTCTTAGAAGGGGAAACAAAATAACCATGAGAGGAGATACAGAGACAAAATGTGGAGCAGAGACTGAAGGAAAGGCCACCCAGAGACTGCCTCACCTGGGGATCCATTCCATATACAGTCAGCAAACCTAGACACTATTGTGGATGCCAACACATGCTTGCTGACAAGAGTCTGATATAGCTGTCTCCTGAGAGGCTCTGCCAGTGCCTGACAAATACAGAGGTGGATGCTCTCAGCCAACCTTTAGACTGAGCACAAGGTCCCTATTGGAGGAGCTAGAGAAAAGACCAAAGGAGCTGAAGGAGCTTACAGCCCCATAATAGGAACAACAGTATGAACCAACCAGTACCCCCAGAGAACTCCCAGGGACTAAATCACCAACCAAGGAGTACACATGGAGGGACCCATGGCTCCAGCTTCATATGTAGCAGAGGATGGCCTTGTTGGACATCAATGGAAGGAGATGCCCTTGGTCCTGAAAAGGCTCAATGCGCCCATGTAGGGGAATACTAGGACAGGGAAGCGGGAGTGGGTGGGTTGTTGAGCAGAGGGAGAGGGTATGGGATAGGGGTTTTTCAGAGGGGAGACCAGGAAAGGGGATAATATTTGAAATGTAAAGAAAGAAAATATCTAATAAAAAAATTTAAAAAACCCACAGAAACATTCTAATTCAGTAATTGTGTGTGTGTGTGTGTGTGTGTGCGCGCGCGCACGCACACGCGTGTGCTCGCGCACATGCTAGCACTTGCTTGAATGTGCTTATCTCTATGAAAATTAGGATAGGAAATGAGCCAGTTCTTTTAATACTTATTGGTCAGCTTTATAAGAGAGAGAAAAAGTCTAGAAATCATAGTTTATCTCCCTTTGTAAATGTCAGTGCCTGACCTATTTTGAAATTTTAGCCACAATAAGTTAACAACTCCAGGTAAGGAGGAAATGACAAAAATGTGAGGTTCCATAATACACAAGACTGAAAAGGAATGTATGTCATAGACCTAAATCTATGTTCAGGACTGAAGATCAGCTGTCTTCCCGACAGCTGGAGGGAGGAGAGAAAATCCTGTATGCTACGGGAGAAATAACCTGGCTGTGAGCTATCTGAGATGTTTCACACCTGAGTCTGAGCACCTGCAGGCCTGAAACAGATCATGCACTGGACACTAACCATGGCATTTTGTGAGTCCAAGGCCAACCTAGGTTATAATTTAAGATCAAAGAAGGAGGGAGGGAGAGAGGAAAGGAAGAAGGAAGGGAAAAAGTTGGGAGGGAAAAAGAGACTATAGACATTAGAGTAGCAGGCTGCTCGATCATGCTTATCTTTTGTGAGAATGCTTGTTGTAAGCTAGCTTTAGCCCAGTGTGTGGCTGGCCGGTTAGCACATCTGTTCAGTAGGATTTCAGGGACCAGGGTGTTATTTGCAGCTCCTGTGTGGAGGGGACTGATGGTAAGGTCTTCATTTAGTTTGCTAAATCATAGTGAGTGAGTCCTGGGACTCACTGTGAAGACCAAACTGACATCATATGTGAAAAGAAAAACAAACATAAAAAACAAACCTTCCTCCTCTACTTACAGAGAGCTATGATTGCATGCCCACTCCGATGCCTGATTATATGTGGTGTTGGGACCGTGAAAGCCAGGGTCTGTACTGAGCTGCGGCTCTATCATTTGTTGAGTTCCTCCTTGCTTCTTTCTTTCTGTTTCTTTTCCTTTTTATCTGTCTCTTCTTTTCTTTTTGAAACAGTGCAACCCAGAATGTCCTTATATTGTGTATGGGCCTAAGGAACATCTAATCCTCCTGTGTCCACCCCCAAAATATTAGAATACACCCTGCCAAGTTTCCTAGGTGCTGGGGATGAACCTGGGGACTCCATATGCGTTTCGTCCTTTATAGGGCCATTGAAGCAGCAGTTGTGCTTTGAAAAAGAGCTATTTTAATCTCCTGCCCAAGTTACATATACCAGGAGCTTTTCTGTGAGTTGCTTTCTTGGAAGAACCTTGAAGAAAGATTTGGGAGAAAATTCCAAATATAATGGTGTCTTGTTAACCCTGCCTTAGAGAAAACATCTTTATAAAATACATTTATTCTTGCTACTGTCAATAGATTATGTTTACAGAGCATTCTCTTTTATCTGCCTAACCATTTTCTAATAGATTTTTATTTGCCCTGGAGAAACAACAAAGTTGCAATTCGTTTCCATAGCTTTACGGATCATTTCATTTCCAAAGTTTCTCTTTGGGACTTCTTTTTTCTTTTTGTATTATTTTCTTTTTTCTTTTTAATCATCAGGTTCTTAAAAGTATGTTGAAAATAATGGTGCTGTTTACCTATTTCAGGAGTAATGACTCTTATGTCTTGAAAATATTCCTTGTATGTCTATCAAAAATAAAGTTCCATGTAAAATAGGACAGGAATTGGCATTTAAAATCATTTTATTGATTAACTTTAATGTATGTGTGTGTGTGTGATATACGTGTGAGAGCCCAGGTACATACATGGTGTGGGTAGGGAGCTGAGAGGGCAGTTTTCAAGAATCAGTTCTTCCCTTCTACCATGTTGAAGAAGAATGTCCCTTCTTGTTTATTCCAGCTAACTGGCCCACAGACACCAGAGTTTACTTTCCTGTCTCTTGACCCCATCTTGCAGTAGAATTACTGAGATTATAGATGTGAGCCATTACATCTGCGTATAGGGTCATCAGGTGTGAGAGACAAGCTTAGCATTTTTTTTTCTGTCTTCATTTTCACAGCACATTATATTGATAATGTAGTTAGAAAGGCACTGAACAATCTTAATATTCCAGACGATTGTTACGGTGGCCTGGGTGCTTTAAATGTAACATTAAGATATCCAATAATCAGAAGCATTAGAAAAGTAAAATTGTATCTAGTCCTACTTTCCGAGATGAAGTTTGTATTACAGAGATACCTCTTAAATCCATGTGCTGACTTTCAGAGAAAAGAAAGAAGCCAATTACACTTAGAGAAACTCAGTGAAAAATACTTGTAAAGGATCTTATTTCTAACATCACACCCTGGAACAAGTGTCACGTTCATACCCTTTCAAGAGAAAACCCATTTGCTATAATTTAATATTGAAAGTGCTGCTTCTACTGCATTTAAAATCCTACAGCTAACTTAGTGCGAGCCATTTCGCAGTTAACCTCTGAACTTGATCTTGTTTGTCAGAAGTTCCTGACCATAATTCAAGTGGGCACTGAAACAAGAAGCAACCTAGGTTCCTTCAGATCTTTGAAGCATCCTGTCTCTGTGTCTTAGAGCATTCCCTGCCCCCTCGATCCTAGCTGCAGCACCCCCCTTTTCTGATCCTTAGAATGATCCTAATGTCACACAAATTGTCTCTTCCTTCTAAGGTCCATTGTCTTGCATGCTTCACAGAGATGTTTGAGGAGCTAACTCTAGTCCACAGCTCGAACCCACATTAAGTTCACCTAATATCTCAGCTATTACATCAAATATCTCAAATACAAGGCAGATACTCAAGACTTCAACAGACTATGACTGCCAGGTTCATGTTGCTTTTCTTAAGTCAATGTCAGTGACCAAACTTGGTCATGTCCATAAATATTAGGGAGGCTTTAGAGCTTCCATCTTCAACTTAAGTATCTAGGTTGTTGGCTAGTCACTAGTGCTCAACCTGACCTGTCCTAAAAACAAGTTGCCTTGATTAACATCCCCTATGCCCAGCTAACATTTACATAAGCCTTTTAAGATAATGGGGCACAACCAAAGTCCAGTTTAGAGAACTGCGAGATAACTGAGGTATTGCTATCATTTCGTCGATATTTTTCTTAGCAATGAACATTTAACTTGTTTTTTTTTTTTTTTTTTTACTGTTTACACAGTGCTGCAAAAAGCTACCTAAAATATATTTTTTCTACAGGTTTTCTTCTAAGATAAAATGATAAATAGGTGATGGGTAAGGCAAAGATGAACAGTTTTAATTTGAATAGTTGTTATGCTACAAATTTACTTTTAAAAAAATATTTGGAGTGATTCATGATCCCACCAGAATGATTACTGCATATGAATAATATCCATCTTTTATTATCAATCCAAAGAGCGAAAATGCTTGCTTCTTATTTCAAATTGCATCTCTGGCTGTTTCTGTGAGCACTTGACTGTTTGTGTGTGTGTATTCTTCATTTCTCCTTTAGGAGGCTGGGCTTCCTGTCTTTAGCTATTTCTCGGTATCATAATTTTATTTTCAAGATGTCTTTCTCTTTTCCATTTCAACATTTGAGAAATGTTTAAGAAAACATATCCAAAGAATTTTGTTTTTAATTTTCAGTTTAAAATTATAATTCCTATGACTTTTTAAAAACCATTTCCCTATGAATTCCATTTAAGTCATTGAGCAACTGTGTGAGAAACCTTTAAGTTTTCACTGAAAAACACATGGTATGTAGTTAACAAAAATCAAAGTACGTGGTATGTCACTTTGATGTGATGCTCATGATGGCTTATATGTACATTCAGAGTGGCAGGGTAACAGCTACAGGATAACTATGTGCATGTACGTAGCATCTTGCAGAAATGGAAATCATTATGCTTCTTTTCAAATTAGAGACATGTTCTTTCCTCCTGGGGTACCACTAATTCACTAGGTCTCTTCACGGTCTCAGGCTTACCCTGCTACAGTGTTTGTACCAATACAGAGGCCAGACCCCACTACTTCACTCACACTGGGGCCTGAGTTCTCTTTCCTCTGTCGGGTATTTCTGTACTTGCTCACTAGTGTCTTCAGCATGAACAGGGCCAAGTGATGACATGACTTACCCTACCAGATAAAGGTTTCTTTTATACAAGTTTAAAATGTTGATTCATTGTAAACACCCAATTCATGCTTTCGTGATAAATTATAATTTTACACTTGGTGAATGAAAATGGCTCCTAGAGACTCATAGGGAATGGCATTATTGAAGGTGTCACCTTGGAGTAGGTGTGATCTTGTTGAAGGAAGTGTGTTACTGGGGATGGGGTGACTTTGAAGTTTCAGAACCTCAAGCCAGGCTTAGTGGCTCACTCTATCTTCTTGCTGCTTATGGATCCAATTGTAGAACTCTTAGCTACCTCTACAGCGCCATGTCTGCATGCCTGTCATCGTGCTTCCCGCCATGATAATAATGAGCTGAACCTCTCAACTTTAAGCCAGCCCCATTTAAATGATTTTCTTCATAAGAGTGGCCATGACCATGGTGTCTCATCACAGCAATAAAATCCAAACAAAAACAGTGAACACTATATTACAAGGCTGCTAAGGTTTGGATGAGTGTCCCCAAAAGTCTACAAATAAAAGCTTGGTTCCCAGTCTATCATATTGGGAAATAATGACTGCCTTGAAGAATAGGGATGCTTAGTAATAATGAAGGCACATACCTGTAATCTCAGCACTCAGGTGAACCTTAGCTACGTAGGAAGGCTGTATGTTAAAAATAAATAAAGGACTCCCAAGATTAGAGCTATTATGGAAGGTCCTTGGTCACTCTGGTTGATAGTTCTTGCACTGGCACCTGCTTCTGCCACATATAATCCTTCCCAGAGATACAAGCCAATAGGGCCAGCAGATCATGAAGTTCTATCTCCTATGCTGTGAGTCTAAGCCAACTATCATTAGCCTCAGCAGTAATCTGTGTCAGGTGTTATACTGCTACAAAGCCAAACCTAGCCACAATAGATACTAAGGAATATTGCATGTAAATGTTAGGCATGTGGCCAGGAAAAAGGTAAAAGTCATACTTGATTAGAGGATCAACAGCAATCTCTACCACATCCCTTTGTTTCCCTTCCTGACTAGGTGCAAGTTTCTGTCTGTAACATTTTGCACAGCTAAGTAGACAGTGCATTTATGTCTTTGCTGTAACCAGGACTAAAACCCTATATATTGTCATACAGTCTGTATCAGCCATCCCTGTATCAAATAGCATCTAATGGTAGAATGCTGGGCTAGCAAATATAATACCTGCATTCCATTCCAAAAGTAAAAATAAAAGAAAGAAAAGATTCTTCCTCCAGCATTCTTTTCTCTCTGTTTATTTAAAACTGGTATAGACAATCTTGAGATACATATTCAGTCCTCAAGTATATCAAAACCTTTTTCTCAAAGAGTCCATATCCTCCCCTGGGAGATGTGCAAGTAAGTCCACTGCCCATTCAGTATTCTTGATCTGTTCAGGGTTTTATTTACTCCAACATTCCAGTGTTGCCTTGAGTGCAAGCAGAACAATTGAAGAAGATAATGAACAATGAAGTACTAAAGAAGAAAATCTTATAAAATAAAAAAAGACAAGACAAGAAAAGAAAAGAAAAGAAAAGAAAAGAAATAAGGAAACAAACAAAAAAAAAAAAAAGAAAATCTTTCCAAGCATAAGATGCACAGCTAAATGTCTTGGCACTAGTAAATTAATACCATAAAGTGACATTTTAAAAAATTGTAGTTTTACATTTTCTGCTGCCCTCCCCCCCTTTTTTTTTGGAACTTGACCAAAGGAAGGGTCAAGGAGAGAGAGCAAAGAAAAACTGAGAAGAAAGTAGAATACAAACCTCAAGATGTTTCTAGAAATTTTCAATTCTTTTGTGCCCTCGAGCTGCCAGGTTCAGTGAGCGAAATAGTATTTCCAAATGAATCCCCAAATGTATCCGACAATAGGGAAGAAAAATATGAAGGAGCTTTATAACTCTTACTCCAAACTTTTTTCTGTATTAGATAAGAATGTTGTCAGCTTGTTTCTGGGGGAGACTAGAAGGTAGCAAAGGATCACCATAGAAGAGTTTATGCCAAGCTCGTTCCCGCTGAGTTTCTGTTACAAAAACCCTCACTGTATTCCTTTCAGCCAAAGAGAAGGGGAGGGAAATGAAGATGGAAGGGAAGGAGAAGGTACCAAAAAGTTCCCTGAAACCAAAAGTTTTAGAGAGAAAAGGCATGTCTTCTCAAACGTTAAAGACAGGTGGAAAATTGCTTTTTCCCTCAAACCAATAAATACTTTCTGGATACCAGTTATATGCATATCCTCTCCTAGTTGTTAGTATTTAAGCACAGATCAAAGAAGGCTTACTTACTTGCCTTAGTGAACTCATGAGCCCACTGATGGAGAAAGCAACAAGATGAATACTCTCAAGATATGAGTTATGGTGAATGCTAGAAGCATGCTCGTGATGCTAGGAGAATATTGAATGGATACATTTAAATGAGGCTCTGTGGTGTGAGACAAGGCTTCTCTGAAGCTACAATAAATTTTCTCCTGCCTAAGCATGAGTGTGAATGCATTCAGTGAATTGGGAAGGGAGAGTCCGTTTAATGTGAGCAGGCTCAGTAGTTCTAAGGAAGGAGCTTCTGTTTCTGAGCTTACGTGGGCATGTCATTTGCCAAGCATTTGTCGAAAATGATCCATGGTCTGGGAGCTATGGCTTCTCCACTTAGAGAGCATGTAGTCTAGGAGAAGAAACCCTTTAATATCTATGGCAGCCTAATACAGGATGTGTGGTTCCATGCATACTATTCCCCAAGGAACATTGGGTACAGCTAGGTCTACTTGGGTGTGAGTAGTTTGAAGTCTAGGGAAAGTACTTTTTGGGAAGAGGATATAAAAATGTAACTTGTATTGGCCTGATGTAGTTGTTGTCTCAGTGGTTTGCTGCTGAATAAGCTCACCATTTCTAGCTCTTCCTGACCTCTGGCTCGCTGGTTCAACTCAGCTGTTCAGGCTCAAACTCCTCTGCATGCTGACCAATTAAACCTGGCTTCTCTCAGCTTCTCACTGAACTAACTGCTCTTCTTGGCCTCAAACTAACTCTGGCAGTTTGTTCTAATCTTCTGGCTCCTTCTTATTTTTCTAGCTTCATCCACCTCTGCTGACCTGCACTGAACTGCATGAACTCACTTAGAAATTCAACTCCACTGCACGGCAGTCCCTATACTGACTCCCAACTGACTGAACTGGCTGAGCTACTTCATTATCCCTGCACTGCTCTTTAATAGCTTTCTCCTGGGTAAATCCTATCTCTGTCCCATTCTTCAGACCTTTCTCTCATTCATTACTGTATCTGCCCCAAACTAGGTGTCCTTGTTTGATAATGGAAGGTGTGCACTAAGGGTATGTCTACATTCTAGCCAGATCATACATCAGACCCAGGAGGTCTTTGGATGTGAGCAGAGCAGCCATGTTGCTGGATTAAAATTCCTCTACAACGATGTTCCTTCTTTCATTCTGAAGGAAGAGAAGTATTTAGCAAGGAATTTTTGGATTGAGAGTATTTTCATATTTGAGAGATGTAGACAATAGTATTTTATATTTCAGAAGTGACATCAGCTCTTAGTTCAAGAACATAGAGTTGGGAGATTCGGGAAAGTGGCTCGTGCAGGTTAACAACAGTGTGGTGAAGGCTTTGCCTGCTATCGTCAAGTGGCACATTCAAGGTCATGAAGGCACTAAGACAGAAGCTTTCCCAGTCCCATTCTGGAGATAATCCTTTCTGAAAGTAGAGCTGAGAGCAGAACTGCAGAAGTGCAGAACTGTTATAACAATCTATTTTTGAAATTATGAAGATCTAGTCTAGGATAGAATTGAGTTTCAGAGAGAAGAGATATATCAGAAAAACATTTAGAAGATGAAATAGGCATGAGTGGTTATTCCTTAACAGGGAAAATAAAAGAGGAAAAGAGAAATTTGGGCTTAAAAATGGACTCTGCTACTCAAGGGCAAACGTGTCTCATGGAGAGCTAATGGGCTGAAATTGACTATTTGATATCCTGGAAGCCTGCTGGGAAACTGAATGTGAAGCTAAAGATTAGAAGTGATGTCAGAATGGAAGAACAGATTTTTAAGCCATAGGATAGAACTCAGAAGAGATAGATTATGTTGTTAAAACCTAGACTCCATGGAGTTGGTATTAGGACATTCTGTGATCCTCAAACTTGAAGCAAAACCAAAAGGGAGGTGTGAGTAAAGGAGCTTACAGGTGACTAAGTGGGATTTTTTTTTCAAGAGGATGGAGGGCTAAGTGTCTTATCTTTGTGTTGAGGCAAAGCCGGTCATATTGGTAGAGTATGTGACATTTTAAAAAAGACCCATGTGTTGTACTCTAAGTATCCTTGACAAGGTAGAGTTAACATCTTAGATGGTGTGGACGTTTGTATAGGTACGGCCCAGGGAGTGGTACTATTAGAGTTTATGGCCTTATTGGAGTAGGTGTGGCCTTGTTGGTGGAAGTGAGTCACTGGGGGATGGGCTTTGAGACCCTCCTCCTAGCCAAGTGGTGGTTGTGACTGTTTCTATTTCTTCAGTAAAGAAGACTACTCAAAAGAATCCTCAAGTTACCTACCTGTCCTTCTTCAACTTAGCTACTCACAAAATTGAACTGTATTTCACATGCCTAAGTAAATGTTATGCTAAGCATAGTGGTACATAACCTCTAACCCCAGAACTTGGCAGGTGGGGGCAGGATGATCAGATATTCAAGATGACCTTTAACTATAGCAACTTCTAGCCTAAGCAGACGTATATATACTTGATCTCAAACACACACATGTACATACATACACACAGGTGTGTATATACACAAGCGCATGCACACATACAGTCAGATGTTTGTGAGATAGCTCACTGAGTAAGGGCACTTTTGCTTCCAAGTCTGATGACTTGAGGTCAATCTCTGAAGACTAACATAACAGAAGGAGAGCACTAACTTCCAGAAGTTCTTATTTGACTCTACACACTTTGCCCCTACCAAATTATATGTGTGTGTGTGTAATATAATATACAGTCATATATATAGTATATATGTATTTTATATATAATTTGATATATATTATATATACTTATCACATATAATATACATGTATATGCATGTTTTATATATGTGTACATATTGTATATACTATATATACAAATAAATAGAACAGAAAAATAAATGTTGGCTTTTTCCCAGTTTTCCAATTATCTTGTTCTTATTTGTAACCTTGATATTTGCACCTTCTGATTTTGTTCCAATAAAGAAACCTTACCTGGAAGCTTATACATGACAACTACAAGGGTACACCTGTTATCTTGAATATAAAATGGTGTCTTGTATTTTGTGTAGTTTTAAGATTATTTATATATTTTCGCTATGACTTACTCCTCAGTTCCTCATAATGCCAAAGAAAGCTGGGTAGGTGTTTTCACAGCCTAGCTTTGCTTTGTTTTGCTATTCGGGAACTGACTTGATAATGTAATTGCTCAGGCAATAGTGGGCAAGAAGATGCAGGACCTTCTGAGCACAGCTCTTCCTTCTCACGGTTGTTGACCATGTGTTTGAATGCTTGGTGGTAGTGTTTTTCTGGAAACATTTATATATATAAAAGTTTATTAACATTCTTATACTCTGAGGACTTTTTCTTAATTTCAACAAGAGCACTCTGTTAGAAGAGTGGTAGTCAGACATATAAGGAACAATTTAGAAGAAATTTTGCAGTATTTCTAAACAGTGATGAATGTGGGGTTGTTCTCTCTCTCACATATCTGGAACAATTTTTTTAAAATAAAATTATTAGTAACACTAGCCTGCAACTAAAACTCATAAGACTTAAGGAACATTGAAGTTGCTGTAGAAATCCTCCGAAACCTTCTGACAGTTGTACCCGTCCTACCAAAACACTTCGGATGTTTCCATTACTTAACAATGTCTTAATTATGAGATTGGAGTGTCTGATCTGCACCGTTTCATGTTTTATAATCTCAGTTTCCTTCTGAGTTCGACAGCAAACTACGAACAACATTGATCACATTTTAAAGCCACTCTTTGCTCTGTGTAACTTGATGAATAAGAAATACATTTTTAAGGGAAGTGAAATACAGTATCAAGTGTTTAGCCTGATGGTTTGTGATCCTATTTTACATTTAATGAAAAAAAGAATTGAATTGCATTTTTGGTATCATTAAATACACTTGGGCACTGCTCTTTTCTTTCTACATATCTAAGTACTATTATTTTTTAAGGCTGTTATTGGTAAGAGATGAGTCAATTGTAAAATTCCTTTTGTGTTTCTTTTGATAGACAGTGATATATTTCTGTATTTTGGTATGTGAAGCAGGTAACAGACGATAAAATGGAAATAGTTTCATGGAGGTCAATGCTGTTTATTCTTTTTGGAGAAAAATCATGCAAACTTTGTATAGGTACAAATTTTTACTCTCTCTCTCTCAATATTTTTTTCCTCATTGTTGAGATTTAAATGTAGCACTGGCTCATGTGTTTAAAAGCTGGTCCCCTAGTAGTGGTGCTGTTTGGGAAGATTGTAGACCTTCTCAGGGATCACAGTTTCCTAGACACAGTAAGTCATGGGAGTTGCATTTACAGTTTTGACCAGCCAAGGCTCCCACTCTGCTGCCTCTGCTGCCGTGATGTTCCTGCCACAGGGCAATTTATGGCCTTAAACTAGAAGCCAGAACAAACTCTTCTTCTTTAAATTACTTCTTGTCAGGCTTGGTGTCCTGACCACAAGAAAACTTACCGATTCCGTCATTCTCTTTGTCTTTCTCTTAACCTCTGTCCCCAAATTATGTTTGTAGGGTATTATAGGTTCAAACAGACCAATATCCTGTGCCAGATATTGAGAACTAGCACCAGTGCTTGACAAGATGAAAGTCATGACTCTTTCAGTATCTTAATAAATTAGAATACTTATCATAGAGAGGAGAGAAGCAGTGAGATACTTTGGAAGAGCTGAGCACAGGCTGGGCTTACTTCTCATTAGTTAATCTTGGGCAGTTTACTTAATCCCTCTCAAGGTCTGTGTCTCTCTGGGTAAATCATGAGACTCAGTCATAAAAGCATATAAAATTTGGAAATATAAAAGTAACATACATATAATATCATTATTGTTTAATTAGTAGAAGACAACTTTGGGGCCCATTGAAACAAGAGAAGATCTAAGAACTTTGAATAGATAATTGCCTGAGAAGTAAAATGATTTACCATGCTTAAGGCTAAAGTCTTCCTTATGATACTCTCACTAGATAAATTGCATGCAGAAAAGATGTAACAAATTAATACTATAAAGATGTTCCAACAATGTTGTAAGTGACAGATATGTGTATATGTGATTTGCTTTCATATTGGCCATAGCTCTTTGCTCTTGGGTAAATGTTTGCAGTTTTAGACTCTTGTGGTACAGATAACTGTGACATAGGATGAAACATTATCTTTTGGCTAGATATCAAGGAACATTATCACACAAGTCCCTTATCCTTCCTGTAAATATCAGTATTGGCAGCAGAGAAGGTAGGCTATTTTCGCTCTTCCCATAAGTAAAATAAGACACAAATATATTTAGTCTGTTAAATATCAGGGTTTGGGCTTAGTTGGACTTGCTCTATAATTTTGCTGCTAAATGATAAAGGAGGAAGCTAGATGAAGGAAGGCAAATCCCTTCTCATTTTGTGAGGATGGAATTAGACTTTGTCTTGGCAAGAAGTGGACTAGCTCTGCAAAAATTATAGCATTGGGTTGAAATTGCCGTGCATTATCGCAAAGCAGTTTTGTCAAAATGCTACATAGTCATTCATAGGATAAGCTTTTTCTGTTGGGAGAAAAATAACTTGCACTTGGTACTTCTGATAAATGAACTGTGGGTTGATGATGCCTCTCCCTTGTAATCTAAACAAAAGAGCAACCTTCCAAAAGTGGACTTCATTCCAGGAGGATGTCAAAATATGTTATGAGTTGTCTGAGTGTTTTCATTAGTATTGTTTATCTGTATTTGCTACCCCAAGTCTTCCTGTGAGTTAGAAAATGTTTTAAGACCAATTCCCTACGAATGTCATCTTTTTTTTTTAAGACATAACTCCTCCGTGGTTGTTGACTAATTCTTCACTATTATGCCAACCTGCCTATAGCCAACTCTTTTACTTGTCAAAACATTATGACCTTTTCAATTGCTTTAGTCAGGAGAACACAGATTCTCTCTAAGCCCTGGGTAGATGACAGAAAATAATTCTCCTCTGGAAATCTTTTCCACTTTAAAGATGGTTATAATCAGCATACTCCCAAGAGTCAGTAGAATCAAACTATTCACATTCTCAAGGACTACAGAAAGAGAAATCAGAAACATACAGCCGTATGTAGCTATGTTGAAAATATGGCTTGTGAAAGGTATGTTACAGCTTTGAAGGGAAGATATCCCAGCAATTGGGAGCCAATGAATACCACAAAGTCATACTTCACAACAAACCCCACACAAGAGATTTTTTGGGAAAGACACAAGAGGGTGACTGCCTCTGCTCCAGAGAGAAGTGAACTGAGCAGGAGGCATATATAGGGTTTATTGGAGGAGGAGGAGCTTTCCAGGGTTTTCTAGGATTGGGGGGGGTGGTTGTTTGGTTTTTGTTTTCTAGGATTTTGTTGTTGTTGTTGTTTCAGAGTGTAGCCACCTATGTCTTGGAAATAGAAAAAGTAGTCTGGTGGCAGGCCCTGAAAAGCAATGATATCAAAGTTCAGTGGTTAGATAGCAGTCAGACACTCTTATGAACACTAGCAAATTGAAGATATGTGTGAGCAAATTATCCAGTTTTCTACACAAGAAAGGAAAAAATCAACATATAAAGAGAAGGGGAAAGAGCTTGGAGACACACACACACACACATGGTGACACAGCATTTGCATGTGTAAAGCTCTGGGATTGATTCTGATCCCCAGCTCTGAAAATATACAGAGAAAACTAAAGCAACACGACATTGTCTGAATATCATCTATTCAGAAGAGACCTAAAGTATATAATTGGGTAGTAAACTGTTTGGAGCCATAAAATATACAGCATAATGTGCTGTAGAATGAATAGATAGAAACCTACCTTCACCTACAACTGTTGATTGTGTAGAATACCAAACACAGGATTGGGAACCTAAAAGCAGTCAGAAGGAATGACCTTTGTCTGTAAACCTTACTAATTTAACCAAAATGAATAATCACTAGGAAAGGCACAGGACTCATCATGCTATGGAATGAGCATTTTTAACTCTCAGTTATATTCTTGGCCGTTAGAGTTATCTTTCAAAATGATGGTGAAATAAAGGCTTAAGGGATCAAAAACTGAATAGTCTTGCCACCAGTAGACCTTTAGTGAAGGGATGTTTAAACATACCTTGGGCAGAATAGAAACCATTCTAGAAGGATGATCTAAGATGGTGAGTGAACCAGACAGTAAGCATGATGCAAGTACAGATGAACATTATGGCATACATTGACCAGGGAGGTGTGTTTATGTTTTCAAGCAAAAAGCCTAGGGATATTACCAGAAATGCAGTGTTCGGTGTTCTTTACAACTACCACCACTTTGAACTCAGTCAACAATATGGAAGGGAACATTTTCTGTTAGCATAGAGGACTTCCTTTGGGCTCCTTGATGACAAGGAAGCTCCGTGGATGTGTAATCCTAAAGCATAATTTTAAAAACAAATATTTATGTTATAAAATGTAATATGTAACTCACAAATTCTATTAATATGTATAAGCACATATGCTTAATAAAAAGAGCATTTCTGTGAATATGTCCTCTAACCCCCAAAGTAACCCTTTCCAAGGACTTTGGATTTGTGTCTTAATTAGATTCATCTTATTTTTTCCTTTCCTGTAGTTAGTAACTACTGTCTGAATCATTCCACTAAATATCATAGCATATTCTTTACTGAATGTAATATCACTGCCTCCCAAGTTAAATATATACTTGTTATACTTGATTTATAAATGTATTTTTTTTTATTTATTACGTGCTATTGAGTGGACACAAAGTAAAAATGTAATCCATGTTGTTTTAAGCCAGCTGCTGTATTACAAAGAAAATTAACAGTATAAAACAGGGACCATAAGACTGCTAGAGATATCCAAAAATAACACCAGGAAATGCGTTTATCTGTTTTCCTCATCAACCCGCGGCAGCTGTAGTTGCTTGGATGTAACCTCCAGGAGTTCGTCGTAGCAGCCAACATCCTAACATGGGAAGGAAAGGGATCCATCATCTCCCAGCCCTGAAGTGCTGTGGACAGTTAATGGATCTATGGAAGGGAAGAGTCAGATTTCTTTAAAGGTATGACTTCTGTTAGGTTGACCATGCTCCTTTGGGTGTCCTCTCACCTCAGAGTATATGGGAAGGATAAACTAGAGTCAACATACTCTTCTTTAAAAAAGGCAAAATAGAGGATATGAAGTTGGGAGAGAGGGACATAGGGATATATCTGAGAGGAGTTAGGGGAAGAGATGAGCCCAAATGTATTAAATATATATACCTAAAAATAAAGAAATACATTAATCAATATTTAAAAGCATCTTAGAATTACTTTATATATCACAGTATCCTTCTAGGTGAAGATCCCCAGGGCATAAGTATCACCTCTGGGGTGCTTTAAGTTAGGTATCAATTAGTGGCCATTACTCTTAAGAAATTCACTTTATCAAAATGAATGAAGCCCATTTATAAATGAAACTGATGCATATTTTCTTCCTTTGTATGACCAGGACTTGTCTTCCTCATGTTCTTTATCTTTCTTACAGAAGTCACCCCAAATGTCCCAGGGTTCTCAGGTGTTCCCTTATTTTGTGTTGCCTGTGTGACTGTATCTCTCTCGTGCCTGTATCTTTCATCACTGCTCAACCCCAGAATACTTTCCAAGCTTTGTTCTTCCCAGTGGTTCATATTTCCTGCTTAGTATTCCCATTCTTACCTATCATCTTCACTCCGGGTACCACCTGACCCAAGGCAGACACCCACAACCAACAGTACAGGGAAATTGCTAGTATTCAGTATGCTTCATCACAACATTCCTCCCATCTCCTCATGCTTACATGATGTTCCGTGCTCACTCGTTTATAATGATGCATTACTCGTTCCCTCTCCTCTGCTGCTTCTCACGTAATCATACATGTTGTTCAAGACATTGTCATCTCTGCATGGTCCAAGCCTGAACCTTAAAGTTAAATATAAGTAAATAAAAATATATGTCTTTTAAATCAAAATCAGTGACATCAGGTGTCTTCTATTCTAGGGAAATCATTCTAGAACAGTGGTTCTCAACCAGTAGTTTGGAACCCCTTGGGGGTGGTGTTAAACAACCCTTTCACAACAGTCCCCTTGGAACATTGGAAACACAGATATTTGCATTTTTTAAACAGTAACAAAGTTAAAGTTATGAAGCATCAACAAATAATTTTATGGTTGGGGGGTCACCACAACTCGAGGAACTGTATTAAAGGGTGCAGCATTAGGAAGGCTGAGAACAACTGTTCTAGAGTTTGCTAATATTTGCTCATAGTTTCTCAGATAACTATTTACACCTTATTCTCATGATTAAAATTCCCAGAGTTTCTCCTGATTCCATCAGGCCCCCAGCTAGAGGCTATTACTTTATTTTCTCTATTACTATAAATTTAGATGTCACCAGAGAGTTTCCCTATCTGACATTCATTGTCATCTATACCCTTAACACCATTTCCTAACCCTCCGCCCCTGCTATTATATAGAAAGTTCTCACACTCTTAGCTTAAATGAAACTCTTCACTAATAGATACCTCTGCTCTGGATGGTAATGAACAACACCCACAAAGCTACTATCTTCTCCCCTCTCTGATTCTCTCTGTCTCTCCTATTACAACAATTTCCTCATTACCATTAAAGAATATTCTTCCTACAAATTTGTAAAACCAGTAAGAAAAGCTCTTAACCCCTTTTCTTTAGCTACCGACCATACTGTTTCTTACCTCCACTTTAAAACAAAACTTTACATTTTCATTTGAACCTGCTCCATCGCATATTTATGCCAACCAACCATGCATTTGTTCTCAGTTCTGAGTTCTTTGTTGACCTATGGAAAAGCATTTGACAGATGGTCACTCCTTCCTCCTGGAAGCCTGTTCCCGTATTTCCAGTGGATTCTGGCTCAGGCCCCTCTTACCTTCAGCCTGCTGGTGGTTCTTTCCTCTGTATGGATCTGCTGTCCATGTGTCCTTGTGGACTCTTCTTTTGAGTCTTGGGGGAGGAGTAGGGGGTCAAATTTATATCAGACAAGATTTACTGAGTAATTTACAGTTTTCCCTCTAATTCTTTCCTTAAATATGTATCCAGATTCACTTTTTAATATTAGTATTTGTTATAGTATCAATAGAGCTCACACATATTATTTGTGTATTCAATAGAATATAAACTCTAACAGACCTGATACTAGGACCGTTATCTGTACTTTCTGCCTTCATCGTATAGAAACTGCTCAGTAATTAGGCTGCACTGAGTTGGAATTCACAGAGACCCACTTTTCTGCCTCTTCAAGGTTAAAAGCACCACTCTCAATAAGAAATTCATAATTTTAAAACTCATAATCAAAGAACTGCAGAACACAGCTGATTTTAACTATGTTTAGACTGAAATGTTTTTCAATACTTTTTTTTTCTTAAATTTTTCATCAGTATAAATTTTTTTTTTCTTTTTAGTTCTTATGTATGCAGTTAGAAATGCCAGAATGCCTTGTTTGTTTCTCTATTTCTTGAGATGTCCATGGTACCTGTTCCCCTGTGAACAAATTTTGGAGCTGAGCTGACCTGCACCCGCCCACACCCTGACTCTCTGCTGGGAGTCACTTATGTAATAGATCAGGCACACAGCATTAATTCTCTATGTTACTTTTATAATTATCATTTAATTTTTCTCTTGGGTGAACCAAGAAGTTATCAAAGCTTTTTAAACTTATATTTTCCCTAAATTAAAGTATCAAATTACAGGCATTAGAGCATAGCTTAATTTCTATGAGTCATTTCAAGGCACTGAAATTAGATTTAAGTATTATATAGAATGGACATTAACCATTTATGACATAAATGGTTTACAATTTAATTAGATAGTTGTGGAGTATTCATAAGGTACTCCATTTCAAGAATAACTAATATGTAGTAGGAAGAAAGGATCATGCCTCTTGTTTCTTACATGAAAGAACTGGAATGATATGGCTGCATATAATTCTAGAGAAGTGCATTTTGTCTTGACTGTTCAGGTGTCAATCACAGGTAACAATGAGAAGCACCCTAGTCAAATATCATATCTCAGGTTGTTATACTGTGCATACAAAATTACTTCCTTCAGAGGGTGGCAATGTATTGCATGCAATATATTTGACACACACTTCTGTAACTCTTAAGGCTCCCTAACTTGGTATAGAATCTTAAGGAACTCATAGTTACCATAGACAAATTTCTAATTGAGTCTGAATTGATTTGCTCGTCTCAGCCTTTCTTTTTGGTTGTAATTTGAGAGACTGCTGGGAAAATATCCAGTTGATGTGTTTGATGCTAGCACTGTGGGGACTTTGGGCATCTGTGATTATTCCTTGCTTGTCTGTTTCCTTTCTTGTAGTTACATTCTCCACGAAGGAAGGGAAAGCTGAAGGAAAGAGTCGTGGGTTTTTAAAAATAAGGAAGTGATGAGACATTGATAGATTGACTATGTATAAGCATTGCAAAATCTGTATTATATAAGAACATGAAAGAAAAATATGTCATCAGGTCAGTTATTAAGATCTTATAGATGTAAAAGCAATGCCGGCTGGACATGCCTTATTTAGGAAATGATTGATGCTGCCTGGTTAGAGCTATTCCAGATACTAACTTTGCAGAGTATGCATGGGCTGGAGAGCTCCTTAGGTGGTGCCTGAGTCTGTACCATGTGTGGGAAAAATTCTGCCACTCAGCACCCCTTGGTGTGCCGTGAGTGTAGACCCCCAGGCTACAGTTATTTATTTTACATTTGCAGCAGCTGTGATACTTTGGCAAGTGTAATGGCTCAGAGTGTAGCATGGCGTCACCTTGGTGGGTGTATCCTGATGGAGTATATTCTGAAATGACGTGTAAAGACCTTGCATCACCATTTTTTCCAGAAGATATTAACAAAGATCCCCACCCTTTAGAAGTGCAAATAGAATAGCATGCATCTGGCAGTGTCCAGTTAACCCCTGGAGGATGTATAGGTTTTCTAGGGACTGCTTTACTCCTGGTTTTTCATGTTTGGTCTGGTCATGCTTGCTTAGAGCATGAGAAATACTTTCCACTCGCTGTGTGCACAAAAGCTGTGGTTGGCTTACTAAGGAAAGTGTGTGTGTGTGTGTGTGTGTGTGTGTGTGTGTGTGTGTGTGTGT